>DWUN01002611.1:0-13493 GCA_018249975.1 Passova gellias | reverse complement strand
GTTATTATTATTATTATTAATGTCAATCATCTCGAATTTTTTGAAATTCGTTGACTCCAAATTCGTCGATTGTGCCTCACGCCGGGCAATGTTTAATACAAACAAGCTTTGTTAATTATCCTTAGATAATGGGACGTAATGAGTTTGTTAAGTGACTGGTGACTGGTGATCGTGACTGGTGCAGTAACAGACCGCTTGTGATAACACCGCAGGTGCTGACGGGCGCGGCGTTCCACCACAAGATCTGGTCGTGGTACTACACGTACAAGATGCCGGCGGAGATCCGCCACTGGGTGGACGACAACTTCAACTGCGAGGACATCGCCATGAACTTCCTCGTCGCCAACGTCACCAGGAAACCGCCAATCAAGGTACGCCCGTGACTCCTTGTTGACATTTGTTAAAGACATCAAAACCCGAGGGCGTAGGTTCAATTTTAAACAAACATTTGTCTAATGAGCACATTTGTTCGTTCTGTGTCTGATCGTAATGAAAATAAATATTTACATACATATGTATATGTGTATGTTTATCAGGTGTAACACACGCATTCAATTGTCTAATTTGGAATCAGATAGCCGTGCGTGGGTATTGGCTATTATTATCATTATTATTATTTATGTATGTTTAGGTACAAAAAAATAAATAAGGAATGAATAATATTGTGTATAAATATTCTAATTTTTTTATATTCTATACTTAATGTATTGCGTAAACTGTACTGAGGAAATAAAAAGTATTTTTTTTTTACCCTTTTGTTGGTCCACTGCTGGATCGGGTCTCCTCTCATAGTGAGAGGGGTTTAGGCCGTAGTCTACCACGCTGGCCAAGTGCGGATTGGTAGACTTCACACACCTCAGAAGATATTATATAATTTATAACATCTCTAAGGTGTGCAGGTTTCCTCACGATGTTTTCCTTCACCGTAGCAAGTGATATTTAAATGTTACTTATAAAACGCACGTAATAAATCGGAGGTGCGTGCCAGGATCGAACCCAGGCCCCCGGATTGGGAGGCTGAAGTTCAAACCGCTAGGCTATCACTGCTTGCACAATAAAAAGTTATTCACTATTATTTCAATGCGCGCGCAGGTGACGCCTCGCAAGAAGTTCAAGTGTCCGTCGTGCACGCACACGGAGATGCTGTCGGCGGACGCGCGGCACATGGCGGCGCGCTCGGCGTGCGTGGCGCGGTTCGCGCGCGCCTACGGCCGCATGGCGCTCACCGCGGTCGAGTTCCGCGCCGACCCGCTGCAGTACCGCGAGCGCGCCGCGCCGCTGCCGCTGCTCTACCCCGACATCGGCGCGCTCTAGGCCACGCCCCCGCCGAGCCGACAGGTGACGTCACCAAACGTCAAGTCGACGTTGACAAGTGACGTAGTGAAATGTCAAGTTGCGAAGTGGCAATTGAAAAGGCAAAATATGGATTGAACTTAATAATTGTGTGAAATCTTTTAATGTAGGTACCCATATTTGTGAAAAATAACGTCCTAATCTATGTCTTTAAAACAACGTTCAATCGACAGTGACAATGAAATGTCGAGATGACAAGACAGTGTCAGTGTAGTGACGGTCGGTTGTGTGAAGACGTTTTCTAAGTTCATCTATCTCATTGAAGCTGATTAGAACATCTGCCATGATCGAATAGATAATGTCTAATGTTCATCATTACAAGCGAGTTGTTGTAAGATTAGCGTGAAATAATGCACCCCGCCGGGCCCTGTGGTGGGAGTATAGCGAAGTGTGCTGATTATTTTTACACTAGACACGAATGTAGGGCTCCGCTCCGGAGCGACTCCGGCGGGAGCCTCTTATTGTATGTATGTAACGTGTCATTTTTTGTATCGCGTAAATATGAATCGTTGGATTCGTTCGGCCACGTTTTGTGGTTGGGCTCCAATGCGAATTGTTAGGTTTTTTTCGATGGAATGGACAATAAACAATTTGTAAGGCTGCACGCGTTGCAACGGGAGTGCGTCCCCCAGTACCAGGGTATGTAGTTATTAAATGCCACCTTTGCGTACCTTTGTACATTTCGTTTGAAGTGTTGAATGCGGTTCGGATTCGCGTAGTTTCGGCGTTAGTTTTAGATTAACCGTGTTTACGTTCGATGTGCCATTGCCTGGTAACCGGTCCTTTTTAATGAACGCAAAATCTGACTTCTACCGTCACGTAGATGTAAGATCCTTCGTGCTGCTAAACAGCAATAATCTCTGAATTATAGCTAAAGAATAGCTAAGCGTTTTTGGTCAGAATTCGGATGTCTAAAAGATGACATCAACGAAGTATATAAACCGACTAAAGACCAGGTGTCCAGTGCAGTAATAGATGAAAGCTTTGTTTTTTTATCAGCGCTGCTTGGAAAAGGTTTATTCTTTCACCCCTATTGCTCCATAGACAATATTTCTTATATATGAAGGGTGGTTAACTTGTTCTATACCTAACATCAGCGTAAATCCAATGCAATTCACGTTGATTGCACGAGGCCGTAAAAACCGTAGATCCGTATCGAAGATCAGAAACAAATAGTCCGTTTATTGGCAGCTAACAGAGGTATTCTAAAACTTTGAGTATTGACGTCATCGTTTATATATTTTATTGAATAAATTTTTTGTTTTTTTTTTTTTAAATATAAGTTGTGTTGTGATGCCTCAATGACGAACGAGTCAATTCTAGATTTAATTATCTGTTGTACTTCGAGCTTGCCAGCCTCGGCCATATTATGATACAATTCGTGAAGTAGAATTTTAAGATAGGAGCGTTCGGTTACTATGCAGGTGATGCTTTTTTCTGACAATTTCAATTTTATATGGAATTTTATTTAAGGGCTCATTCAAGTATTACGTAACCGCCGAAGGCTTGTGCGGGGAGAGAAGAGGTGTGTGTGTGCTTTTATTTTTTTATGACAGTGGTGGTGGGGGGGGGGTCTAGACAGTGGTTACGTCGGCAATATTTATTTATTATTTCTGATCTTTTTCCACAATTTCATAGGTTTTAATTCAAACAAAATCCGTTAGTAAGTGCCAATGTGTACATACGTAAGCGTAGGGGCTGGGGGTAGGGATTGGCTGACTTTTTCTGACGAACGGTAAGGGGGGGGGGGGGTAAAAATTACTAAAATTCTACTCACGTAATATTCGAATGACCTTAAATAGTATTTGTATATGTCCTCAAATTCATGTAATCTCATGCTAATGCACCCGAACGCCCTCTATCACCGGTAAACATTGTTGTTTGTAGATCTTTTAAACGATCGAACGCCGTAAAGTACAATATACTAATATAAAACTACCCTCGGCGACTTTTTATGTACAATAAGTTTCTATGATGTTTTTTAAACTTGGAACAAATATCTACATATATGTAAATAGCAAATAATAATTTGCTGTAAATAGTCCTCGGTTCAATTTGACTCGGTTCTTGTTAAGACAATATCCTGTATTTCTTTTATTGTTTTGTGTTACCGCTGTTATGTTTTATTGTCATCTCCCAATGAGTTGATCTAGACTTCCAGACCATAGTCTGCCAAGGTGCCCAGTTGCATAGACACAAATACTGACGAACCATAAATGTGTGTCTATTAAAAATATTTGTAAACATTTCACTGGCCTCGTGATCGAGTGGCTAGAGACCTCGATTGCAAAACCGGAGGTCGTGGGTTCGATTCCCACCCGGTACAAACATAAATGTGTGATGAGTAGATTTTTTGGTTCCGGCTTTAATGAGAATATCTATCTAAGTATTATATGTAGTATGTATGCAAGCTTTATCAGCTCTCCAGTTAGCATAACACTGGCGTGGAATTGCCCAATTTGGAATCGGATAGCCCCAAATTATTATTATTATTATTATTATTAATATATTGTCTTACAATAACCGAGCCGAGTAACGTTGTGTCCATATTGTAACCTCACGACTTGCCATTCCTTAGTAGAGTTAAAAAAAAAGTTATTTATACGAGGGGAATGGTCCTCGTATGTCTGCCAATAGTTGTGTGTTTTAGTTATTTCGATGATCAATTTAAGATATGTACATAAAGTAAATTAAGGAGAATTTTAACAGCTTTTTTTAGAACAATACTTACATTACGGTAACGATATTAAAAGTAACAGTAATTCTATTAAGTTTTAATAATTCTATTTATTTTTTACATAATTTCGCATAATTAATTTGTCATGGCCGCTTAATTTTTATTTTTATGAATTTTAAATTTTAATACAATTTTTTTGTTTATTGCAGAAGACATATTCATAATTTTTTTTTACGAAATAATGAAGTAACTATATGTCCGGTGTAAATATATCGGTATTTTAAGATTATTATTAGTAATAGTTTGTGCTGTGGGTCCCTCTGTGAATTTGTTGGAAGGGATTTATACATTTTGTAATGTTAAGAATTTAAAATTTAGCACCTTAAAATAAACTTTGATTTGGAAAAAATCGAAACTCGCTCTACTGTATTTTGAAAATATTATTAGGGCATTAAAAAAAATTATCAAATGTAACAAATAACGACCATATTGAGTATTATTGTTGCTCGCAATTTTTTCCATTTGTTGCCAGATGAAAAAAAAAACATTTTTTTATGGTTCCTTGTACTATTTACAAAAAGGCCCGCAGCACACGTCAGAAATCATCATATTCAATTGTAATATTGATTATGTAATCTGTCCCTTAGGTGTGCGAAGGAAACGATATTCTAAAAAGATGTTAGGAGATTATTTATAGATAGATAGATAGATAGATAGTTGTATAGCGATATTTTAGTCCATCTCGACATATCGGTGCTTGTGAAGGATTATTCCTAATAAATGGTTAAAATAAATATGTAGATATTATATGTATGTATGTACGTGTTATACGAGTCGCACGATACCGTGGTAGTGAGTACATAGAAATGTTAACGGGCATAATGTTTGCTGAGTATATTTTTTGTATATGTCGTAGGGTCGCCAACTGTCAAATACGTCGATGGAACGTGACAGTTTTCACGGCGGCGGACGCTCGGATACGTTGTGCGTGTTTTAATTTTTTTTTTAACGCTGTCGTGATTAAGCATTAGTATTTTTTTAAATAAATTGTCAGTGAGAAGTAATTTCTTGAAAATTGTTAGATATAACCGATCCAAAAACAATAATCGAAGCGATAATTGGTATCAAAAAGAGATATTATGCAATTTAATAGAATCACCTATAGGAAGATTTTCACAGTAGATTTTTATTGAGAATTTCCGTATGTCTCTGGAGGCTGCGTGGTGTTGATGTTATTTGGTCTTTCTTAGTCCAGTTTTTTGTATATTCATGGCGTTGATTTAATAGTTTTTATGTAATCCATCCAACCGCCTGTATAGGTCCACTTCTAAACAAGCCTCCCTTAATCGATCCCACTCCACCTGTTTCTACGCTTTTTGAAGACCTTTTCGCTGACACGTGATCTCCATTCGAAGAGCTTGTCTGTAGCTGGAACGTCAATGAATTGACTCGGCGAGTTCACATTATAGAGGTATATATTATTATAGTTGTTGCAGCTTTTTTACTTTTGTACGAGTTTCATATTTAGCGCGAATGAAGTGACGCTGTTAGCCAAGTACATAACATTTTAAATATTTAAATTGTTTATATATTTTTTTATATACCTGTATTTTTAAAAAAATCGAAACACATTTAGTTGTAGGTATAATTTTAATGTGAATGTTTAAACGGGATGTTAATTTTATTCGAGCATCATTTTTGTCTATGGTCACTCGCTCGGTGGTCGATGAGGATGCTTTTTTTAAAAATCATAGCCAAAGACTTCGTCTACTAGTCCCGGATATAATTATCGTTTATCCGTTAAATGGTTTAATAAATAATTGGTAAGAGTTTTATATATATATAGTTATGTCGCGCCGTAGGAGTTACCAACGCTATATCAAAATGACAGACTGAGAAAATAAATTTTCATTTTACGATAGATATATTGATAGATGGTAGATGTAATTATGTATATATATTTATATGTATGACGTAGATACGTAGGTTTGTCCGTTCGTAAGGTTGTTGTCGGCTCGAAGGAATCGCCTTCTTATTAAATTGACAGCTAAATATATTTTTTCTTTTATTCACACAGCCTGTGCGTAGATAAAAATAATATTAGTGTTTAGATGATTTTTTTTTACAAAGTTTAAATATTTATTTTTATCTTTGGTCTGCTTTTGAAAGTGTCTAGCAATAACTTTAATTGTTATTTTTTTTATAATACTTTTATTACATTATTGGTCCGAAATTTAATACTTTCGTTTAGTTTATCAAACGATTCCTACACGATGAGCCAACATGTAAAATACTTTTGTCTCGAGCGCAGTCGGTGATATTTCTTTTTTCTGCCTATCCCTATCAAGAATAGGCTCGATGGGATGTGTGTAGTAATTAATACTCAGGACTTTTAAAACCAGACCGGATATAGTTATATAATATCAGTACATAAAATGTAATTTTTATTATGCTTTAAAATTACAAATTTAATTCTTTTTTTAAATGATTTTTTTTATTCGGTGCCACTTTTTTATTGACTATATTATTATTTTTACAATTAATGTTATACTTGCGATAATTTCGGCCTAATCTAGTTCTCTCTTCAACGTTAAATTTAACGTTAAAAAAAACTTCTTAAAAACAAAATTAAACAGATATTCAAAACGTTGAATATTTGAGCTTGTTTCAGATTTTGTTATTATTTAGTTTATCTAATAAAAAAATACTTGTACTAATTAATATGTAACGCTTGTTTTAGGAAAAGTTAAACGGATTTTACCTTCAGATATAAAGACTTTTTATATTCCCAACCAAAATTAAGTTTAACAGTCATAATGTTTCCAAAAAATATCTAATATTGTTTTACAATAAAACATTCAGATATAAATCGCAAGACAAACGTAACATTTAATGACAGAAATCATGATGTTAATGAATTGTATAAGTTGTCTATGGATTACGTCTAACCTGTGACATTGTGTCGTGCGTCTGTAATTTTTTAAAATATGGAATAAAATATTATGTACAGCCAGCAAAATGTATATTTACAACTCTAAACATAATATTTTCAACCAAATAATATTTTTTTTAAACGTTACATCTAAATGGTTGTTATAATTTAATTGTATATCTATTATTTACAATTTTAATTATTTATATAGATTGAATTAAATGATATTTGTGAGAAAGCTATAGTTGTGCTCGTTCTATGTAAATACTCGTAATTATTAAAATATTTGTACGGTGTTCATAGTGAACGGGGTAAACAGTCAATTATCTTTTGTTCTAATATATATGTAATTATAGTAGTCCATACATGCGAAAATACTTGATAATTTCCCTAGAATTCTTCATTTAATATTTTAATCATTTTGGTTTTTTTTAATGTCATAATTTCGGTGCCCTTCTGTGGTTTAAAGCTGACATAAGAAATTTTCAAAATCCGTTTCAGAAATGATGTCATAAAAACGTAACAGACAGATGTACGGTGTTATTTTCTCGTTTGTAATATTATTAGACAATTGTTTTATTTTAAATTATATTTATTTATGGAAATATTGTGACGTCTCATTCTATGTAATCTGTGTTGCCATTCTAGAGTTAATTGCAACAGTTTCCAATGAGTATTGCCATGTTAAACCAATTTTAAAAAATGTAACGGATAGCAAAACATTTTTTTTATGTTCCAGAAAAATAATATTTTGGTATTTATTAAAAGGAAAAAAATATTTATTTATAAAGTTGGATTTTTACCAAATTAGATCGTTAGCAATTTACCTTGCTTAACTTTAGAAAAAAAAATACATATTGTCATTGAAAAAGAGATTGTCATTGCTGACACGAGGCGATATGTAGGCGCTGTCTCTATATTTTGACAATAGTAACTAAATAGTGAAATACGATAACTATGGTGGTAGTAGAATGTACATACTAACTAACAACTATGTTAATTTTTTTGATAAAATACCTCTGTATTGAAACCTACTAAACCCTTTTTATAATTGTACACATAATTTCTATAATAGTTTAATTTAAAAATTTCAATATGTGCTGTCAATGTTTTGTACGAAAAATCTCGATAATTTGTTAGTACGGATAGCAGAAATTTTCTGAATTCATTTGTTGTATAATATGTAACATTTTTTATATACATTCGCTAAACGCACGTCAAACTTCCATATTTGGTTATACAAAAAAATATTTTTTTTTTAAATTTGTTCTATAGCTTCCAAATTTAAATTCAAATAACCGGTAAAAACTAGTTTCCGCTGAAATATTATTTAATTCAAATATGGAATTAATTCGATTCGACTTTGGAATAAACGACTTCAAATAAAAATTGCCGTTTCTTTGCACATACATTACAAAGTAAAGTACATTATTTTTTATTCTGGCTTGTAAGAGATTGAAAATTTTTCGTGTACCGTTTTGATTTTTTTATAAACAAGCTGTTTAAAACATCACATATCTATCGAGTTTCTTAAACTCAATTATGTATCTGTTTGTGTTTAAATATAAATTATTTTCATGTAGATAAATGTTTTATTAGCCGTAAGTCGGTACTTAATAGATGTTTTGATTTGTTCCGATGATATTCAGCATGTAAATAATACACTACTGTGAATAAAAGGAGACATATCAATTTGTATGTTTGTGTTTTCATTCTGATGCCATTCCGTGCGATAGTGTACTTGTTTGTTTGTCCGTCTGTCACGTATAGACGGGGCAAAGGGTCCATCTGATTTTTGGTATGGAGATAGTTGAAGGGTTGGAGGGTGACATAGGCGACTGTTTTTCGCGGGAAAACACGTTTTAATTAAATAATTTTACAGCCTTGTGAGAGGTTCGATGCAGATGTCCATGGGCGGCAGTGGCCACCCGTGACTGCTGCTTGCTCGTTCACTACTCTAATAAGGTAAAAAAATAAAAAAATAAAATAAGCACTACAGATGGCGTTACGGGCGCAATGATACCTGTGAACAGCATGCGGGTAATAGCTACTTATATAATAGATATATTATATATAGATATCCACACAAGGGCGACCCTGGTTTGTTACCATAGGTGACGGAAGCAAATGAAATAGCGCCTAAACTAATTAAGAGCAAACGTTTCCAACATTTGTGTAACTTATCAGGCGCTTTATTATATTTGTAACGAGTATAATATTATTGTTGATAACAAGGACCGCTTCTTTGACATCTGAATGAAGAGAAGTGGATATTTTGTTATTTTTTTTCTTTTTTAAATTAAATTTAAACAAAATTAGTATTATGTACTTGTGTTATATCTATTTGTAACAAGTTAGTCAGTGTACGGCAGCCATTGTACTTGGCAAAGTATTTTTAAGCAACTTTTAAAAAACAAACACCCATAATGAAATATATACGTTAAATAAAACAAAAGTTATCTTAGAGACAGGTGAATTAGTTCAAGAAGCACTTAATTAATCTATTTGTCTGTTCGATATACTTCACTAAGAATAAAATATTTCATATGCTTCCATTCATTTTATTCCGTTACTCAACACAAGCTGTAGATGAAGACGGAAGAACGCTTACAAAAATGGTAATCGTATCTATATAAATAACTAAAAGTGTATCTTTGTAATGTTAAAATAACCGCTGTTTACTAAATGCCTACGTATTTACGCGGTACATATACCAAAGTAACATTTTGTAAAATTTTTGTCTGTCTGTTTGTGTATTTGTTCCGCCTAATCTCTGGAAGGGCTGGATCGATTTTGACGGGACTTTCACTGGCAGACATCTGATGTAATAAAGAGTAAGTAAGGCTATTTGGGGTAAATTAGCTTTTATTTCATTTTTAATTCAAACGCGGATAAATTCGCGGCCACAGATAATACAGAACAAGCGAGTCAACCAACGGAAGCAAATTTCTAATGCAATGAACAACGTTTAATACAAAGATATGGCATAGTTTAAGTTACCGGCTCATTGTCAGGTGGCCGTATCAAATCTCGCCGCGCGTCCATAACTTACGTTAATTTGCTGCGCCGCAAAATACCTATTAGGGCACAATGCGCACGCGCCGCCCACGCAACGGGAGCAAGTGTCGCCGCGCCCTTTGAGTCGCACAAAGAAACGGCCGATTTCCACTGAGAATGGCCCTTTGAGCCTATTCTCTAGCGTTTTGAATAAGCCACGTGTGCTAACGGTACCTTCGGACATGCAATTTATTGGATAATTGTCTATACAAATAGACGTCTGAGGCTTGCGAAAAAGCCTAATAAAGCGCACAGTGTAGTGGTTAATGAATCCGACCGCTGTGGAGGTCATGGTTTCGAATCCAGCCTCTATAAATGTTTGCGTGAACATGATTATTTGTTATGTATCTGGATACAAAATCCACACTAGCTGTGTATTTCCCCTACAGCAGCATGACGGTTAAGTCACAGAGCGTTGGAGAACAAAAAGTGTTGAGGTGACTCTACGTAGAGATTTACATAACCGTGTTGCTGGCAAGAGCGGAAAGTATTCGCAAAAAAAAGTCGAGAACGCGAGGACATTCCTCGGCCGTCGCCCGCGTAACACGAGCGGCGTGTTCCCGGCGCGACGCCGACATTAATCGGTAAAGGATCCTCACCGTGCGTACTCAATAGCGTGTAATGTGAAACTGACCGGTGAATTAGTGAATTTCATTTATATACTCAATACAAGTGGCGAACCGGAAGTCATAACACTTTTTATTTCGTTAATTTAATTTTCTTATCTGTGTGCTACTGTTACTTTTTAATCATTTGTCTGTGTTTGTTAACCGTTAATAAAGGTTATTGTGGCACGTATCTATTATTACGCTAAATATCATGTAACTTAATTCCTTGATGATAATTCTTTGAAGTCAATAAAGTCCGACAGACACTTTACAAGCATAAAATGCGTTATAAAACACCTTATAACAAAATAATGACATCAAAAAACGTTCAATACGTCTGTACAATACTTATACAACAGGACGCCCTCTGTGCGAACATAATTTATTCGAGTAAAATATTGTTCAAATCGTTCGCAAACTTTTACCAAATTAAATTCGTATTGTCCATATAACGCTGAATGCAATAACGAAAATCGACGCGAACGCCTTAGCAGTAAGATTGGTGAATTATGAGGTATTTTGTGTTCGAAAAATGAGACGTCCAACCGCGACTAATCGATACCTATCAACAAGTGTAAATAATCGATTTTATGCAGTGACGCATCACAACAGTTTCACCGCGCGATTAAGCGATAATCGCAGCGACACGGATGACATTAAAATTCGTTTATTATGCACCATTTACATAACGGGGATCCAACTTACAGTAAACACTGCCAAGTTTTATAGGTGAGCCGTAACGTTTTCAGCTTTGGCGACGTTTTTTGCAATTTATTTATTTGCAATTATGAAAAATAGCATGACGTAAAACAATAGTAGCTTAGTGTGGATTTCGATTCAATCTGAACGGTTTGGGTTCAAATCCATGATCTTTTCTGAGGTGGGTCTTGTCTGCTAATCTACACTTCTCATTTTCGGAGGAGACCAATGTTGTTCAGTAGTACGATTCAATAGTTGAAAGATCTAAATCCAACGCGTGAATAATTGTGATTTAGCTAATCTACAAAGTACTTGCAGGTACGTGCCACATGCGCTGTACGGACCGAAGCTATCATATATCAAGCCGTGATAGAAATCAAAGCTCGGCTGTCTCCGGCTGTTTCCGGCGAGCTCTGATCCAGTTGAAATCGATACGACACAAAGATCGCAAATAAACAGCTATAATCAGCGCTTCCGAACAAACGGACATTCTATTAGGCGGAAAAGATGTAATCGGAGAGCGAACAAAGCACGCGCGCGCCCTTATATCGGCCGTCGGTTTACTTACGACTCTACTATCGTATTGTCGCGGCCGGCGATATATTCGAGCTGCTCGCCCGCAAATCGTTCCGGCGAGCTCTTTGTCGCACCGACAACGCACACATTGTACGGTCTAACACGGTAGGTGTTAATGTCGGGCCCCACAAATATGTAGCAAGCAAAAACAAAGCAAGACTCCCGACAAGCACCCGCGCTCCGTTCGCGATTTATTGGCTCGCAACGCGCCTCAAGAAATTTTAATTAGAATGGCCTTTTAATGAATAAAGACATAAACAATGCGCGGAGATTCCGCGAGTTTTCCCGATCACCTCGTGCCGGTGTAATTGGCGACTAGATGACGATATTTGCGCGATTCCGAGTATTCAGCGGATATGTTGATAGGGGCCGAACAATAAGTATTCGTTGGAACGTGGAGGGCGCGAAAAGCTAAAGGCGGTTCCTAAGCGCACTGAAATTTGCATCAATTTGTAGTGCTTATATGTTTTCATATTATTGAGAGTATTTATAAAGCACTGCTTTGGAATCAAAGTAGATATTATTATGTATTAGTAACGTTGTTTAAATTTTGACAATAATCTGAAGTTGGTTCTAGGAATCTCCAAGGTGTTAGTTATTTCATATGGAAGGTATAAAGTTATTGTTATAATGTTTTCTGATTATTCGATTAATTCATGCCACTAGGCCTCATCTCAGTTACCATCAGATGAGCTCGTAGTCAAAAGATACTTTTAAAATAAAAAGAGATTCTTTAGTCTAATGGTTAATGATTTATATAGGTAGGTATAGTTTATAAGGTGTCTGGTTTCAGCCTACATAGCTTGGCATTGGATGGCCATATGTGAATTTATTACAAAATATTATTATTGAAGTTATACTTCTTTAGGCGCGTTAAGGAAAAATGATGAGGGACAATTTTACAACAGCGGAACGGAAATTAGCTAGTCATACTGGCAACTTTTTATTTTGTTATTACGTCATCTGCATTGTAAGCTTAGGTTGACGCTTCGAAAACCGAGAACAAATTTGTAAAGCGTGCTGATGTTGGTCGTTATGCCACATAAGGTTATCTGTTGTGTTAATTTGAAACACTCATTTCACCTGCCAATACTAGTGTCGCACTAGTACTGTGAAGTGTGACGTCACGACACAATATTACGATTTGCACAGAGCTAGAAAAAAAGAAAAAATGTCAAACGACAATTTATTTTTATTATAATATTTAAAAAAATGTATTGCTATTTAAGTAAACAGATTTTCAGTTTAATCAATTATTAACGAGTGCTTGGAACGTGATATATTTAATTGGCGGCGAGAACAAAGGCTCCGTTTAGCTGCACTTAGCATTAAAAGCATTATGCATTATTGCTATGAAAGTAAGTGCAGCATTAACTTGAAATAGGGCCTTGCGGAGGGTTTCGTATACTAGAATATGAGTCATACATTCTTTTCCCCATTTCCCAGCGCTTTGTCTTATAATATTACAATTAAAGCATGCGACTAGTCTTTAAGCGTACCAAAGTAATAATAATACGTAACATCACGCCTGTTATCCCCGAAGGGGTAGGCAGAGGAGTGTAGTACACCCCCACATTTCACCAGTCACGTT
>DWUN01002610.1:0-13496 GCA_018249975.1 Passova gellias | reverse complement strand
TAAAAGATACAGCCGTTTATGTCGTACATTTCCGACACTCGCAAGGGAATCAAAATCTACAGGGCACTTCCCGTGAACTCAGAATCTTGAAGTTTGGTACGAAGCTAAGTCTTATATTACAGATAAAGGAAAAATTACGAAAATCGTAAATTTTTAGTTACATCATATAATAAAAATATTTTTAATAATTTCAAAGTTACTACCCCTTTCCTCATGAACGCGTAGAGGTATTAAATTGAAATTCATATCCAACACTCAGGTCTATAATACCTTTACGAATATATACCTACAGGTTCGTACGGAACCCTCGGTGCGCGAGTCCGACTCGCCATTTGGCCGATTTTTTTATGTAACAATACGAATTATACTTCGGCAATGCTAATTTTAGTCTTTCGAAGGTCAGAACTTGTGCCTATCCGCCAGCGGCAGACGCGAGGCGAGGTGTTTTATAAATGCATCGCATTCGGTTGCAGTTCACGGCGTTGATGAGCGAGCTGCCGGCGGAGACGCAGGCGTTCGTCAACACCATCGTCAAGTACCACGTGCGGAGGATCTCCAGCAGTTCGTATTGCCTTTTATTTGTTTCATTGTTCTCCAGCGGCGCACTGGCACATGCTGTAGATCGCTAGCTACCGCGAGAGGGAGCAGGGCCCGGCGGCAGTCGGGCATTAGGTTGTGACCGTTTAATCGGCTCACAACACAAAAATCTTAGATTGTTTTCTAAAACACGCCAACTTTGTTTACTATTAGTTGTTTTATTTTATCATCATAAGTACATCGCATAGATGACGTGCAATTAGAATCATCTTCGTCGAATGATGTTTGCTCTGACCGCGCGGTGTCCCCCGCAGCGGACAGCGAGAGCCCCCAGCCGCGCGCCGCCAGCGGCGCGGCCAACTCGGCCAACGCCGAGGACGTGTACTCGCACATCAGGAAGACCACCTCCGAAATACACACGTACACCGCGCAGCATTCCAACGGTGAGTTCACCTCCAAGACCGAACCGAACGAGGTTCAATTCTTTGATAATATTGATCTTGCGTAGTATCATGTATGTACGTATATTGTTGTAAAATTAAACGGCGCAGGACGAGACCATCCGTTTAATATCCCGTTTAATATCCCGTGAAATAAAAACTTTAAGTGTATTGATCATTAGCGACACCCGATACGACGCAATCGTTGTCGTCTGTTGCAGCGGAGTGCGCCAACCACATGTCGAGCAAGGACTCCGGCATCAGCCAGATGTCGGACGTGACGCTGTCCAACAAGGGGCTCAACGGCGTGCCCAACGGACACTGTACCGCGTCAGTATTGCTACCTCCACACCCGCCGTCGCCTACCGTCCACATACTGCTTTGTCATTCTTTATATTGACATAAAGATTAAAGTTGTGGGTACCGGCGACCTGTTCACAAATGATTTCTTCTTTTATGCTACAATTAGGGAAATCCTCTTTGTTAGGTATTTGCAATATATATTGAGTAGCAATCTCAGATAAATGCCGACACAGCAGTTCAAATTAGTAGCCGCATTAGTGGGACATGTGTTTGAACATTTCTGCTTGTCAAAGCTCATATGGTCATCCCCTTTGAAATAATTCAGTATGATTAACGGACGGTGACCTCTGACATTTACGAAGCAATAAAGAAATGAATCCGGTGCTGTAGTGAGCTGCCACAGCTATATGAAACAACCGATGCTTGTCCAGGTGGGCGGGCTTTGGCATTTTTTTTCAATGTAAAAGCCCACCATTGACCCATTAAAAAATTCAAACACTGTAATTGAAAAAATTAATTGCTAATCGATACCAGACCGCCGATAAATGAACACATATATGTACATAATATGAAATACTTGAATGCATATTTTGATGACGTGACCGTAGCGAGGCGCTAGTGCGAGCGGCGTCGGCGGACAGCTCGGAGGAGGCCGTCAGCACCAAGGAATCCTCGCCCGGACCCACCCGCCTCGACTATGCGCATACACACGGGTAGGCACGCCCTCTGGCCCGCTGCACGCTCACGCGGCTACGTATACGCACTTGCAACTCATCACCGCGATCACCTCTTCACGCGTCATATCCAAGTCTATGACTGGGTCCGGGGGGGCATTGGCTCGATTGCATGAGAAATTCACTTCATTTTGCTTGTGCTCTCGTTGCCCGCTGGACTAGTATTTAAGTGAATCGATAGTGTTAAAGACATCGTCTAGATATATACAATAATGGTCGAATAGAGCTTCGTCGTGTTGGTTGTATGGTTTAAAGTGGTTTTAATTTTTTTCTATCGTCCACCTTTTCGCAGCGACAAAATGAAACCTTACGAGATGGACGAAAATGGATTCATTATTACCAAATGTAAGTTCTTTTGATATTATCGATTACAATAATTACAGCGCGTGTACCGTGTTACTGTGAACGCAAACAGTGACAACCCTTGGAATAGATCGTCCGGACGTCTGTTTTGGTTTTATCTTTTGTGGGATATCGTAAGAGATCCCTAGCCTCCGCTGGCCGCTACGGAGCCGTTCGATAAAGGTGTTATAATGCGCATCTACGTCCACAGCGGGTCTCCGCGAGACGGAGGTGCTGGAGGCACTGTGCCAGCTGGACGGCGGCGCGGCCCCGCCTGAGCGCTGCGAGCAGCTGCTGCTGGCCACGCACGAGATCCTCAAGCACGGGGACTGCCGCAAGCCCGCCGAGTACTTCAAGTTGGTATCGGTCGCACCGACGGCCACAAACGACGTTACGCCTACTGACTCTTACAACTCCAAATTCGCTATCCAAGAAAACCCTCCACAAGAGACACGACTAAGAAAAAATTGTTTATTTCTCGTAATATTCCAAACACTATGTCACCTCAAAGTACGGGGATTCCGAGAGCCGGCTGTGACGTTTCGTATTGTTACAGATTCATAGTGCGAGTGGCGCTGGCGGCGCTCACCGTGGACGAGCACAGCGCCGACAAGGAGAACGTGGAGGGGGGCGCGCAGCACATCTCCGGTACGTGCGCTCGGCCCGGGCCGCCGGCCGCTGGACGAGACACCCGGTTCAAAGAGTCGATAACGGACGGGGAAGAAAGGTCGTCGAGCACAAGACGCCCTCGTACCGGCTGATGACCCGAGGAACATAGTGGGACAACACTGGATTGCGAAGGCCCAAAACGGGGCGGAGTGGCACTGATTAGTGGAAGTCTATGTCCAGCGGAAGACCTGCGAAGCTCGATAGTCTGATATTGAACTAATCTCAGCTGAAAACGGAAATCCTAACTAATGTGTCGTTGTCGCGCGCAGGTTGGGGCACGGCCAAGGAGCGCGCCGCGGCGGAGGCGGTGAAGGTGCTGATCTGGCTGTGCCGGCGGCCGGAGACCAGGCCGCAGTGGCTGGAGTACTTCGACCTAATCCTGTTGAAGCTGATATGCGCGTACGGCACGCTCAACAAGGAGGTGATCCGCTCGGTGGACGCGGGGCTGCCGCACGTGGCGGCGGCGCTGCCCGCGCTGCAGGTGCTGACGCTGCTGAAGCCCGTGATCCGCACGCGCGGCTACCCCACGGCGCTGTGCGCGCTCAAGCTGGCCGAGGAGGTGGCGCGCGCGCGCCCACACGAGCTGGCAGACGACGTCGTGGAGAGCCTCATGGAGGGCATCGGACAGGTGCCGCACTACTCTCCCAGGAGCTCTCTCCTGCTACTTTCTAGATGTCCATTCATAATTATTTTATTTTATTTTTATTACGATCTCCAACATAGAATACACCTTACGAGTACATGCTAACCGTACAGTTACAGCTTGTATCACACGCTTCTTCAAATACAGGAGAACACGGCGTGCGAAAATATAATAAACAGCGTATACCCTACCGAAGTGTGGTGTTAAAACAATCATTTCAAAGTAATAATATAATACTGAAGAAAAAAAAGACAAGCAAGTACTACTGCTACAGTCCCAGTAGTACTGCTGGCTCGGGGAACATTTCTAAACAATAATAGTACAGATACTTATGATCAGTCATTTAGAGAGAGAGATAAAAAAAGGACGTTATGAATTGGAATTGTTTTTAACACACTTCTAAACGAGGAGGAGGTTCTTAATTTGGTTCTATTTACCTTTCAATAGCTTTGACACCAATGCAGCTACCGCTATTGGAGTCTGGATAGATTCACCGAATCAATTCACATAATATGCCTGCGCACTGTACGTCTATTTACACATCCGTACATATGTTTAATTTTTATATTTAGTTATAGTTGATGTATGAGACCCTGTCTGTGGCCGTCCACAGCTGGCCGACCACCAGAACTCGGCGATGCGGAAGGCCGCCGTGTTCTGCATGGTGGCCTTCACCTTCGCCCTGGGAGAGGAGCGGATGCAGCCGCTGCTGAAGAAGCACCTGTCCGTCAGCAGGTATCGACTGGTAAAGGTGAGTGCTATATTGTTGTAATATTTTATCAATCAAACATGTAGTATGGCATTTTGAGTAATACAACTTTACATAAACATCGGATGACTAGCATACCTCTATACCTGTGATGCCATAAAATATAATTCTCTTAGGTGTACGTGAGCAAGCAGCGCGAGGAGGCGGCGGGCGGCGCGGGCGCAGGCTCGGGCGCGGGGCTGGGCGGCGGGGCGGGCGGCGGGGCGGGCGGCTCGTAGCGCCGGCGCCGTGCGCGCCGCACCACCCGCGCCACGCAGACCGACGGCGATCCGTAGCCGGCCCCCGCACGAAATTATTATACACATTACTATACGTAGCTCCGTTCGCCCTCGCCCGCCCCCGCGCGCCCTGCTCGCCCGCGCCCCGGCCGTCCCGTGTCGTCGTAAACCGAATGTAACGGAACCGCCCCGCTCGCGGCGGCGCCCGCTCGAGCGCCAGCTTTCAATTCGTGCGAAGAAACCGTTCGCCGGAGCGACCACTTCAATTATTCACTTCGACCTTTTAAAAGAGCCGCAGCCGCGAGCGGCGCTCTCCGCCCGGTGTTGGCCATTTGTGCATTGTACAATACTTCACATACCGCATTCGTTTCGCGCTATCCTCGGGCTAAAGACGGCCGCGAGCGGCGCCACGGATAGTGCGTAAGCCGCGTTATGTTTGTACGGCCTCCGAGCCCGACCGAGCGTACATTGTAGCAAAGTCGGTAGTACACACTAATAAACGGATAATTATGTATAAACACAATAGTATACTATTTACATATTATGTATATATGAGTACAATGTCACCGACCGCTCGTATACATGACGGGTCGCGGGGTAGCAAGTAAACTGGTCTACACCGTCACAGATGGAAGCTAGCCGCTAGCGGACCGAAATATGTAGAACAGATTTAAACAAAGAGTTTTCAAAAATTGTTATAATACATACTTTTTCTGGCACTTTATACTTCGCCTCGATCCTCTCCACCGTCGCCCGGAACGCACGGGCTGCGTGTACGTATGTGCGCTAGTGTCTACAGATGTTTGTTAAATTGCTAACGACTATTTCCTGTAGCGTTAACAGTCTATTCCCTTGTCCGCAACAGAGCCACCGGTCCCCAAGTATCGGAGTGAATTTTCGACTTTGTATCGGACTATGATTTTATTTATTATCGCCGAGGACGACGGGCCGCGCCGGACTGGCTGGTTGTTGTATATAACGTAACATTTTTACAAGACAGTGTCTAAGATATAGAACGATACGATAATGTCATTCGATCGCCTGAATATCGACGTTGCCGAAATCGTGTTTGATCTGAACGCTGGACTGTTACCTCGCGACCCGCGAACGTGCGCCTCGCGCGCGCGCGCCCGACTGCATTTTGCAACGGACGCCGTGATGATATTACAGATTTTTTAAAGACTAATTGTCGATGTAAAAAGCGCTCGTCGTGCGCCGCTAAGGGCGCGTTTCGGCTAAAGGAAGCGTCTGCGGCGCGCCCGCCGGGACAGGGACATGTAATGTCGAATAGGTCGAGAAGGCGGCGGATTCCTGTAGCGGGACTGATTACTTTTAAATATTGCATTGAAATGTAATAAACCTCGAAGAGCTAGTCTGAGCGGGTCCTATCGGCGGGCGGGCGCGGGCCGGGGGCGGCGGCGGCGCTCGGCGGGCGCCCGAGTATACATTTGTTGTAACAATATTAATATCGAAAGTTAGTTATGTTACTTAGCAACTAATGTTTTATACGTACGATCGCTTAGTTGCATGGATGTTCACGTATGAGTTATATAACTGTCATTATTAATGTATACATAATAATTGTAATAAATGTTTAACGACACCGTGTCGGTGATGCGAGACCGAATGTTGGTTCAAACGTTTGTTGGTTTGATTGTTTGTTTGTTTGTTTGTTTGTTTGCGTTTCGATCGTTATGTTGGCTACCGTGTATATGCTTACTACGTTCCCTATTTAATGGCGTCGTTAGATTTATAATCGCGTCCGTCTGTTCGGAGGCGGCGAACGTTCAGCGCCGCAGCGGGCGCGGGAGCTCGCGGCCGGCTGGCGACTTGCACCGTTAACACGTTTTGTTAAACAGACGTCTTTTTAGGCAGTGTCGCCTCGATCTACGGCCCCCCGCGCCCCGCGCCCCGCGCGGCGGCCGGGCGGGCCGCTTCGTGTCGGTGGCGTGTTCAATATGTTCGCCGTAATGTTAAGTCACGTTTAGTAATACCCTATTATTGGTAACGATAATCATGTTTAACGATAGATAAATACATTCATTGGGGAGAACGTAGCGAGATGGAGAAATGCGGGGACTGCGGCCGCGGACAGTTCTCGTTATTTTAGTAACGCTTTAAGTTTTGTAGCGAGTAATGTTATACCGATGACATTGTCGTGTGTACGCGTGTGTCTTGTATTACATCTATTTATTATTTTTGTTTTGGCATTAGAATTGGACAAATTGTGACGCGAGAAGGAATCTCAACACTCTTAGAAGTCACTTTCGCATTTAGTTCGAAGTCGTTTCGTTCCGTGTGGCGCTCGCGGGAGCCCGCGGGGCCGCGCGTCGGGCGTCAACATCGGAGTAGCGGGCCGTTGCGGGCTTCATTGTAACAAAAAATGTATAAATAGCATTTATATAATTAAAAGTAGCGTTTATAAATAGCATGAAATCGTGAATAGCAGCTGTATAAAACAGAAGTCGGTCCTTCGAGCCACAGCTGTACGAGCACTCGTCCAAAATATACCTGTTCAGTTATCCGTAACGCTGGGACGCGGGGGCGTACGCTCTTCTCGCGGGCGACGCCCCACGCGACATGAGTACTCTTGAAATCCATTGATTTTAAGTTTGCATCATTGTCTGTTACATTTAGAGTAGTGTAGTATATTTTGTCACTACATGCTGTCGAGTTCACTGAACCCCGCCCCTCCCCGGCCCCGCCACGTGACTCACGATCACGTGGATATCTTACCAGTTTGCTGTATTTTTGAAATCAAATTTTACTTCAAACTTACTTAAACTATGCCCATTGGGTCCATGAACATCCATTTGCTGCTGCATTACAGTACTCTGACCGGTGCCGTTTTGCTGCGAACATTTTGTACAGCTTAGATTTCGACAAGCGGAGCCCGCCGTGCCCCGCGCGTGTCCCAAGTGGACCGTCATGGGGACCGTTCGATACGCAACCTGAAGTATACTTCATATGCTTGTCTCTAGAGTACCATTCGCGTTTGGTTTTTTTTCTTCTCCTAAAGTGCCTTTTCAAGTGTCTATAGTGTAACAATAATAATAGAAACCCATATAAAATGTTAGTTACGATAGAACTAGGGACGCGGCGACGTCGGCCCGGGCGGCGTCCCCGGCCCGCGCACAGTAGCAAACACAGGCGGGCGGCGGGCGGCGCGCGGCGGTGCAGGCTGGCCTTGAATCGATACTTATTTGGAAACAAAGTTTTTCTTCTGCTGCAATTTATCGTTCTTATTTCGTGATTTGACATTTATATTACTTACGATTACATCAGTATAACCGCGGATGAATAAATATTATATTATCGCAACCGTTTACAGAAAATAAGCAGTCATTCGTAGTATCCGGACAAGAAGGTTAGAAAAGTGAAAATATCACGTTTCTCCCCCCGGGCTCGGGGTGACCGTCGCGCGCGACAGAACGTGTTCTATTTCTGACATTTGTACATCTTCGAGTTCGGGTCCGTAGGCCCCCCTCCCGCCCCCCCTGCAGCACCATGCATCCGATGATACTTTAAGATAGGGCGTACATGTTCCGTGTTCTCTGCGGCGATGTCCCCGCCGGGGCCGCTCCCACCGCGCCGCATATTGAAAAAAAAAATATGTATGTATATCAACGAACAGTTAGATGGTGTGTTATCTATCGTGTGTTGCGTAAATAGAAGTGAAATTTATATAATTTGATGTTGCTTACTACCTACTCGTATACGAAATCTGCTAGCGCCCTTCCGCGGTTCGCCCGCCGCCGTCCATTCCCGAGCTGAAATTCTGTACATGAGTTGACAAATGAATAAAAATAAGCTCTACGTGTAGCGGCCGGCCGGTGTCGAGGGCGGCGTCGAGTAGACGGTAGTGGGGATGAGCCGTGTCGGTGACGACTATTGATCGTTTTATAGAGGTACCCGTAGTTGTCCACAGATGTCGCCGTATATAATTTTCGGGACTGAACCGTTGACCCAGAGCCATGGACGGTGCAGGTGAAGTATATCTCTGAAAGGCCGTGCATTCGCTCGTCCTCATTCATCCGCCGTCCCGCACGCCGGCGCCGTAGAGCAAGTGCTAGACATACATAACTAGACGGACTGCGTCGAACTGTAACAATAGTAACTATATTTATAATACTTTTTTACACTTGAACTCGATCATGAATGCGACGCTTAGAACGGAGCGGACATATCTTCCTCTATGCTCGCGTATCATTTTAAAAGTTTTCCTCTTAATGTTTAACAAATAAAAGTAGTGATGCTGCATTTTAATTCTATTTTCCATTTGTATGTCGTTTGTACAAAATTATCGTCCGTAAGGTTGCGGCGACGGAACAGCCACGTGCACGTTCGTTCATAAAGAATTGCTTGAAATATCCGCAGCGGCTACTCGTTGGCGACGTTCGGCGTTCCGTGTCCTGAGGCCGCCCGAGCGCGCGCAGCCACCTGGCGGGGATTGTGCGAAACCGATATCGAAGGTTTTCCGTGTCAGAGTGAACACGGCGAGCGTCCCGCGCGTCTCGCCTCGTGTTTATTGTTCTACGATGAAATTACTGTTCGTAGGTTCACTACCTTTTTAATTACTATTCTTCTGCTATTGTCATATCCGTTTTTGCCGCTTATCAGCAGCGCTCGTGCTGCTATGAATCGCTCAGAATGGCATGGCGTAGCGAGAGCGCAGTGGCGCCCTCTGCTCGCCCGCACGGCCGCCGCGCCGGGGAGCCCGGGCCGCTCCGAGTTATTTATATTGTGCTCGATGTCACTGCATTTACGAGTGCGGCGTGAAGCCGGCGAGCGTGCGTCGCTGTGTTAAATATCCGTATTTAATTCATTAATATTATTATTATTGAATAATTATTAATGTACGATAGTTATGAATAAAATTGATTTTTAAGCAATTCTCTTGTTTCATTTTACTTTTGATGTGTTTACTTTCATAAGTCACGATTTGAACGAGCCATAGATGTGGTTAATTATATTATGGTTCATGGTGGCGAGGAAAGCCGGCTTAAAACGTCCCGGCACTTCCATCTCGTCCTTTAAATTTTCTTAAATGTGTTAATCACCAACCGAATGTCCCGAATTTCGTTATGTCACGGAGACCTGTATTTTGTCATATAAAGTTTGTGTCAGTCCTTTCCTTACACACGGGACTGATAGTATTGGATGTACTCTCGATTTCACCTCCGTGATATTCCGATGCCACCGAAGTACCTACGACTATTATTTTAAATTGATGATTGAAACCAGAATCTTCCCCGACATATTTGTGATCAGAATATGTAGGTACTTAACGCGAAATTAAAATTCCCCGGCAATGAATCCCCATTGATTAAAGCGAAATATCAACAATGAATCATACGCGAGCTCCGCGGAGAGTGCAGAAAAATATTTATTCAAACGACAACATCATATATGTAGGTACCTACGGATGCGGCATGTTTGACTTTCCAGAACATTTCTCGATGTAGGTAATGTGTTTGTTAACCTTCACCGTTAACTCACCGAAAATAGCATAAGTTATAGAATTAAAGGAAGTGAAAAATGCAGAATGGTTACATAAATGAACAGTGTATTCAGTTTGGAGCGAACTGGGCACTCCGTGGTAATGGAACCCAAGGATGACTGCCTGCAATCTATCAGCGGAGTCAATAAACTCATCTATCATTTAGTTACCGAAACGCTACTTCCCGAAGGTCGGGGGAGAAGGTACTATAGCTACAATGTTTCAGTATTGTCCTCGAAGGTCTTCCCAACTGCATATCGCACAGTAATGTTCTAAACGACCAAAGCGGTGATAAATGTCCCACGTCATGTCGTCATTAAATTTGCCTAATTTTTTATTTGCGTAGAGCAATCTGACGTGGGTATGATACGTTATAAATGATCACACGACGACAAACATGTTATTAATTGCAACCGGCTCTAACACGACGTCAAGTAGGGCCTACTTATAAAATATTTCTGACACTTGTATGTATGTTGTACTTACATATTATTATTAAAACTAGTTGGAAAATGTTCTACGTTTTCGGTCAACGAACAATAAAATAACACGCAGGCCGGTGAGCGTGCACGTCTAGCTCGAGGTTGCTATCGTCTGATTGGGACTATTTTTTGCAGTGATTTGAAATAGTTATGATTATTGCATTATTAATAATTTTCAATGAAAAGAACTATCCATATCCCTACAGTTAAGGAAATACAAAAAAATTCGCAACCTTTAATATGTCAAGAAATAAGATATTGTAATGTATCTGTTGTATGTGTAATTTTATTCTTAACGTACGTACTTTACGCAACTTTCGTTTATATTATAATTTCATTCTTAACATCCATATTGCCATTTAATGAAGACTTTTTTTAGGTTAAGACTTGGTCAACCAATTTCTTCTCTAGCCGCTCGCACGCGGAGCGGCGAATAGAGCCGAGTTGTTAATACGTCAGTAAGGTCCGTTTTTTATCGGTATGTAATTACACCTATAAAAAAAATCAAAATAAAAAAGGACACAGCAAAATGAAATTCATATACCTGTTATTGTCGAAACTACAATCATCTTAATTACTGGGAACAAATAACGTATTAGTGAAAAGCACGACACGACATTCAATAAACAAAATTGTTTATGCACATATGAAAACTTGAATAAATATAACTTTTATTGCGAAAGTGTTAGGGATGATTTTATTTTAATGCAATGAAACGTTAAAAGCACCGTTCGCGTTATATGTATAAACGCGTTAGCTCAGCTGTCCAAACAGTCATTAATCCAATTCTTCGTAATCTATGGAAAACAATAATGCGAATTTGGATTGTTATAATGTAACTCATTGTTAAGTTCTCAGCAGTAGTTGACTACCTGGTCTCCGGCCGCGCCGACGTGACCGCTGTCAGCATGGCCCCACTCCTGTGCCTCCTGCTGGTGCTCCCGCTGTGCTCTGCCGGTAAGTCGAGTCCTAACGATAACCGTAGCCTTAAACTTATCTAGAGTATGCGGCATTTTCTTACCGTAAACGTATTTTCAGTTCTCTCTAATTACATATAGGTTTAAAGTCAAATCCGCAAAAAATGTCAATATCATCTCTCCTGAGGACAATCGCATCCGCTCGGACGCCGCTCCCGGCTGGACTTGAAGTCCTATTGCTTGAATTTATTATTATACATCGCAATAACTTATCACTCAATCTGTGGCCGCCGTGCGCCTGGTATAAAATCCAAATAGAACCAGCAATAAGAAGGCTGCGAGCGTTGTGCCACGTGGTCCAACGAGAACCCAGACGGTGCCACTCCTAGCGTTATTGAATATTCTTAATATACTCTTTCTTCCACAGTACCGTCCAGCATCGTGCGGCCGTGTCCCAAGAACTCCCCGCGCTGTATCGGGAGGAACCTGGCGGCCAACTCGCAGTGCAGCCTCCAGGTCTCCGGCTCCCTGCCCCGGCAGTACACCATCACCTCCTTCCCGTTCGAGACGCCCTACTTCAACGCCTCATATGTCGATAACAACTTGATTATCAGGAACCATAACAAATGCGCCGTCGCCGACTTCTTGTAAGTGTCGTTTACCCGAAATACCTCAGTACCCGCGTGGGTTACGTTAAAATATCGTTTATCGTAAGCTACCCGAGTTTCCCTGCAGTGTTTAAAGGGGCCGTTAACGTCCATACAAGGAACTTATTGAATCAATTGATGTTTTTAAGTTTCTGATAGTAAAGATAAATTATATTTTCAGCTTCAATGTGGACACCGACAACGCGGTGCTGACGGTCGCCTGCCCGCTGCTGGAGTTCGAGTCCACGAGAGACTTAATCCAGCATTTTCCTGGCGGAGAAGATACAAAGTTCTCTTATGATTACAAGGGGACCTACCGTGAGTCCGCCGCGATACGCACGGGGGCGGGCCGCTCCGACATCCTCCGGCTCCGGTTTTAAATAATAAAAGCGATATAAAATTGAACATCTTATGTAAATAATAACAAAATACGTGCCTCAATAATAGTGGTTTTCAAAAAGAACTATAAATGCACTTGGCCCAAAAAGCATACTCGCGACCATACTTAGAAGAAATAAAAAGGATATCACGCATGCTTCAATAGAAGTAGGTGTTTAGAAGAATGCGGAGAATTCTTGTCCCTCTCGCTCTACATCGCAGCAGACGACGGAGCCCCGAGAGTGTTCGATAAACATTTCGCTGTTGATGTGCAATATGGGGCACTGAGCTGGGGCTATGTTGATGTACATTAAGTAAATCGATCAAGTAAATAGGGAAATTAATAATATTAATTTTAATATTTTAAATTAGCACCTACGACCTCAAAGGCAAAATATGGATAGTTTTAAAAATTCTATAAACGTACTTAACGCCCAAATTGTACAATACATTTTGTCTTGGTCTTTATCCACATCGACCGGCTCGTGGTGGGGTGGCCAGAGACCCTGACTGAAAAACCAGCGGTCGTGGGTTCTATATCCAACCAGGACAGACATTTGTGTGTACAGCACGCACGAGTGCTCTGTCTGCTTGTAAAAACATATTTATTTAAGTATTAATATATACTAGTTTTTGCCTGCGACGTCGTCCACGCGAAATAATGACTAGGCAGGATTGGAGTATTTCGAAATAAACTATAGCCTATATGTTGCCGAGCACTAATAGCTATATAACAAAAGTTTCATCAAAATCCGTCCAGTAGTTTTTGCGCGAAAGTCAGACCACAGACAGACATACAAAAATTTCAAAATGAAAATTTTGGCTTGTGTTAGTTGTATGAAGACTCCTAGCGATATTTCTTTTAGTTTTTATTCAATGTACAGAATTGAACTCTTCTACAGTTTTACTATACAGAT
>DWUN01002609.1:0-13497 GCA_018249975.1 Passova gellias | reverse complement strand
AACCTTCCTCTTGAATTACTCTATTCATTAAAAAAAACCGCATCAAAATCCGTTGCGTACTTTTAAAGATTTAAGGGGACAAGGGGACATGACAGACAATGACAGAGAAAGCGACTTTGTTTTATACTATGTACTGATATATTATAATTGTAGCACATGTAAATACTTATATTTTTAACTGAGATATATATTAGAAAGATAGAAAGTCTTGTCATTATAAACTACTTAAGAGTCACCATCGCTTGATTTGCATTTAAAATACTATCAGGTTGTTTTTAACTAAGCGTTAACACAGTGGAGCGATTTTAATACTGCTTCAATTACTAAAAATTAATCTCAAAAACATTATTATTTATGCATAAACAATTTTCTGCTTATTCTAACTATACATAAATAAGTTGCTGTACTAAAGCCGAAGGGTGTAGGTTCCATTTACACTATTCATGCGACTATCATTCTATCACACAGTGATAAAAGTATGTCACGTCTTTTACATGTTTGGTAATTACACGATCAGATGGCATTGACTGAATTATTCCAAGACATTTGTTTATTAAGTAGGTTTTTCTTGCGACTTGATACCGCCCTGCTGCCGCAAAAAATGTAATTATTTATGACATCACATTAGAAACCCAAAAATAACAGTATTTCTCTATCATATAATGGATGTTATTATACATGTAAACCTTCCTCTTGAATCACTCTATCGATTAAACAAAAACCGCCTCAAAATCCGTCCAGCAGTTTTTGCGTGAAAGCCGGACAACTGACAGACAGACTAAAATTTCAAAAATGAATTTTTTTGACTTGTGTTGCTTATATTAAGACCCCTAGAGTTATTTTTTTCAGTTTTTATTCAATGTACATAATTGAACTATTCCGCAGTTTTATTATATGTATAGATATTGATAAACAATATAGTCGTCAAGTTTGAGCTTACACATTTATGATATCATTAACTATATAACCATTAAGACCTAACTGTAACCATACATTTTTACGACATATTTCATTAAATATTACCTTTTTTGCTGTTACAGAAGCCTTGGACGTGATTAAGGAGGAGCACACCATGCCAGCCCAGAGGCGACGTAACAAACGAGAGGTGCCCTTTACACACGACGAGAAACGAATTGCTGGGGTGAGCTTTATCTTGTTGAAGTAGAGAGTGGTGAGATCAAGCTATCGTCTCGCTGTAGCATTAATTCACATTAAAAATAATAGAGTGATATAAATAATAATTGGTCTATGTCGGGTGTACGATTAGGTACCTATATTTAGGTATTTCGAATATATAATACTAGCTGACCCGGCAAACGTTGTTCCGCCATATAGATTATAACAGTATTTCTCTACTATATAATGTATGTTGTTATACATATAAACCTTCCTCTTGAATCACGCTATTTATTAAAACAAACCGTATCAAAATGCGTTGCGTAGTTTTAAAGATCTAAGCATATATACGTAATCGGGTACTATTTGAATCGAAGTATATATCTGGACTCTCGACGCTTCGGCCGTGATACAACGGCCGTGGTCACGAGTAGACTGATGCTCCATGGTGTTACCGTCTCGTAGCCGCGCGAGTTCTTCGAACTACCCGCGGTTGCTCTTCATTATTTTTATTCAAAACATTAAGGTCCCGACACACTACGCTCACAATCTCAATATGTTATTATAATATTATCGGGTATACGGATAATATTATTTATGTGTTCATGATTAATAATGCTTCGTGTTTGTTTATTTTTCAGTGTCTACTGCAGTGCGTGTACCGAAAAGTGAAAGCGGTAAGTGTATTTCGCAGTCCAAGAGATGTTTCAAGTGATATCTTTATATCCGCACTGTAATAGTGGAAATAGTTACCCATTGAAACCAAATGTAAGATAAGACCACACAGTTTGGTTAAGTTGCGTTTAGAAAGCACATCGCGATCAGCTACTGCGATAATGGACGCGTTAGCTTAAAACTTCGAAATGATGTTAAGATAATTACGTCTGTGTAAAAAAGGTTGGTGTTTCTTTCAGTTTATTTATGTACAAACAAAGTATGTACAAAACATAATAAGTACAAACGCTATGCTTATTTTGTCAGATGTTTTTTGGCGCGAAATGAAGGTTTCTATTTAGTCGCTTGAAATACTATAAATTATAATTTACTTCGATCTAAACTTTGTTTACTTCTTAGTGTCAATTTAAAACTGGAACATCTTTGATGAAACACAAGTTAAAAGTTATCTACGCATATAACAAACGAAATAGTTAAAGACCAAAAGATAAACTTTAATCCAATCATATTGAGAAACGTAAATTTGCTTGAAATTATTTTAACACAACTAAAATTAGCCTACTTTTGTAACCGGCGCAGTAAAATGCTTTAACTTAAATAAAATATACAATAATTAGGTCTGTAGTTATTCAATCAATTAATAGAAGCTGGTATCACTACATAATATAAAACAAAGTCGCTTTCCGCTGTCTGTCCCTATGTATGCTTAGATCTTTAAAACCACGCAACGGATTTTGATGCGGATTTTTTAAATAGATAGAGTGATTCAAGCGGAAGATTTACACGTATAACTAACTTTTGTTCGCGACTTCGTCCGCGTGGAACAGTGACTGGGTACATTTTAATTTTCTAGGATAAATAGCAGTTTATATCTATATTATTTGCAATAAAGGTATCCTAGAAAATTAAAATGCTGCCTAAAGTCACCGTTCCACGCGGACGAAGTCGCCGGCAAAAGCCAGTCGTCTATAAAAATTAATGGGAAATTCGTTTCGTTTAATCTCCGCCCGAGTCTTCGGCCGTGTCGCGCGCTAATTGCTCCAATTTGTTTACCATAAAACGTACGCGCATATCGTAAAGTGATCAAGAAGTTCGCCTATTTACAATCCTCTA
Organism: Passova gellias; assembly: GCA_018249975.1. Taxonomy (NCBI): domain Eukaryota; kingdom Metazoa; phylum Arthropoda; class Insecta; order Lepidoptera; family Hesperiidae; genus Passova; species Passova gellias. Next base: position 10,593 of record DWUN01002609.1, on the reverse strand, counting down.
AAATCTCTCAACAGAAATATTGCCGTCATAAACATCCGAAGAGGGATTGTTATTCGCAAAGCGCTGTTCGATTAATGGCGCATATTATTATAGGGCTCAAGGTCTCGACGGAACGCCGCAAAACATTTTTTTAATATTCGTTTCCATAAAACCTTAGAGTAATCCACAGAATTCGTACGAAATAGAATTGTAATAGCGACTTGCATATCGTTCTAAAATCAGATGCAGTCTTACATCGCGTCTAAATACGAAAACACTGTGAGTAAAATTTACTTCAGATTTCAATAAAAATTAATCTCAGTCTCAAAAAAAACATTGTTCTTCAGATATATTAATGTTAAAAAGCAAATTTATTAATTTAGTTAATATCTTATATTACAGAACTATACAGATGTTGATTGATTAAAATTATTTAATTGATTCACCCAACAGACGACAATAAGCAATATTCATTTCATATGCTAATGTTAAATATGAATTAAATTTAATTAATATGAGTTTAACATTATGTTTATGTTATTCTTTGCACAAACGACATATAGATAAGTAGATAACTGTTCATTTATCCCACATAAGAAGTGGTACATAAAATATGTAACTTTTCTGCAAGACGCACATATTTCTCAGAAGAAGTTTAAATCAAAAGATTAAGAGTATAGGGGTTTACCGCCCAGTCGTAAAACATATATTTTATTAGTAACGAGCTGCATATTTTTTGTTCCACTTTTTATTAATAACGAAAGAACACGTCTTATGATTCATTGTACTAGAAAGAAATATGAATAATATTTATTTAACTTTATAGGCGGACTCCGTAAGTTACGGCCGCCGTCATGCGACTATACTTATATTTCTGAAAATAATTTTCTGTTTGGCCAGTAATTGTTTATTTAGTTTTTAATGAAAATAAAATTGTATTTTTATTAACCATAAAGAAAGTCTACACCGTTTTTATCCACACTATTATTATAAAGAAAAGGTTTTTTTTTTATGTTTGTGCATCCGCGCGATTATTTTCAAAACCACTGATAATTTCGATAATTAATTCTTAATATAAGAAAGGTATAACATAGCCATATGCTATATATTGTTATATATAAATACTAGCTTTTGCCCCCGACTTGGTCCCGTCCCGCCGCAAAAAAAGTAATTATTTACGACATCACATTAGAAACCACAAAAATAACAGATTTCTCTACTATGTAATGGATGTTATTATACATACAAACCTTCCTCTTGAATCACTCGATCTATTAAAAAAACCGCATCAAAAACCGTTGCGTACTTTTAAAGATCTAAGCATACGTAGGGACAGACAGCAGAAAGCGACTTTGTTTTATGGTATGTTATGATTACAAAAATAACTATAGCTGACGATATTCGTCACAGACTCTTCATCATATGACGTGATGGTGTAATAATAATTTACTGTATCGTATTACAATTCCAGGTGGACGGCTACGGCTTCCCGACTCTCGAAGGTCTCGTGGGGCTGTACTCGGACGGGGTCAACGAACGCGGCTACTTCATGGCCGTTCTGGAAGCTTCGAGAGAGTGCCTCATGAGGAACCACGATAAATTCTCCAGGACCGTACCTATGGGTAGGGGTTGAATTGCATTCACTACTTCGTTGGTATTTAGTTATTGGACCACCAACATGAGACACTGTGATATCATTACAGGCTGTCTCGAGTCATAGTGTTTACAAACCAGAATTAAATGTACCTACCTTTGTTGATTGATGCCTTTTCACGGTTCTTACAATATTTATAGTGTGTGATGTCAGTTGAAGAGAGATTGTTAGACGACAAATACTCGTATAAGCCGTGCAAATCTGCTTGGATTTTGTAAATAGATTTGGATATTTCTCGCTTTATTAACTTTTTGTGTGTAATAAGTGTTATAATTATTTCTTCCACTAATTGCTAATGATACGAAGCTCCCTGCTTAAAATATAGTTAGAAACATATTGAAATTAAAGAACAGTTGAAATGAAACAAAATGACGTTCAATTATATCGAACTTCATTTTTTATATATAGGTATATTTCTTGTGTGCGTGTGTATGTCACTGAACTCCTCCTAAACGATTGGACAGATTTTGATGAAATTTTTTAGATGTATTCAAAGGGACCTGAGAATGGTTTAGATTCACAATTTGATCCACTGGAAAATACTTTTTTTTTTAATTCTTTCATCATTTAAATGCTCCATTATCACCGATCAATATAGGCTATATTAATTACATGAAAAAAATAAACATCCTCACTAAAACTACAATTATGTAATCAGAGGTGTAAAAATATGATTGCCATCGTTTTGCAATAAAAGTATGCCCGCAAATTAAAATGCTGCTCAAACTCACTATTCCACGCGTGCGAATTCGCGGGCACAGGTAGTAGATACATATATTGCTGAAGATATTATTACGACGTGCATACTTTAATTTGCCTAGCAGACTACAGTGCACACCGTTATGACAAGCATTTCGCTCTGAAACGGGGAATCCCCAGCCGCCTCAACGATTAGTTGCAATCACATTACAGCGATTTGTTATACTGACTGTATGTTTCAGACAATGGCCGCAACTGCGACGTGTCGTTCAACATCTTCGAATGCATCTCCGACCGCATCGGCGAGTACTGCGGTAATGCAGGCCTCTGAACTGCGACTAACTGCAACATCCTATCCTATCCTTTGTGCATCCCTACACATATACACTGACAGTCCGTGCCTACTGCGAGGTTTCTTACCTACTCGATCGCGTTAGCGTAAATTACAATTTGTATGCAATTGAAACAGCGCCAACTAGTGTCAGTAATAAGAAACTAATTTTGCTTAAAACTAACTGTCAATGTCAATGTCAATAATTACTTATTGAATACATACAAAATAAAAGAGTTCAGGACTAAGAAACCATGATGTTTAAAAATTTGTTTAGTCTAAGTAATATTTAAACAGGTAAGTTTATATCAAACTATTAAATATTGTATTACATTGTTTTTGTTGCAAATTCTATAATTAATAATTACTCAATTCACTTAAAATTTTTTGGAAATATGTATCATCCATTTCAAGTATAACATAACATTAGTTACCATAAAACTATACAAAACATACCTATTAACTAGTATAAGTATAATAAATGGGCGGGCGAATGTAAATAAAATAGATTAAATATAATAAAAGTTAACTTTACTAAATTGTGATGCTCAATAACTATGTAGATTGTAGGTCTTTTCGTGTAAATCTACTTTCACATATACATATATCCTGCATATTACGTCATTTTGTAATCTATTTAAATCATAATTTTAATGATCATAATAATTTTCGGAATATTTTGCTGAGTTGTAACATTTTGTTAAAAGTTAAAACGTAACTCGATGTAAAATAAACTCCTAAAAGTGTATGAGGGAATCAGAGGGTTGCTTATGATTTTAAAACGCCTTTACGTCAATCATCACATTCCAACTTGACGCAATAAAGAATAAACCAATACAAATTGATATCTCATTAAAAACGAGCTTCATAACGAACTGATAGATTAATTTAGTTTTAAGATATCGTTAATAAAACTATGTATATATCAAATTATGTGATTTGTTTAATTTTCCTTGCATTTTGATATAATCACGTACACTTCAAAGATACTTATGTGGTCGAAGCGCGCCAGGTTTGCAAGGACAGCGATATTTGGCACTCGGTTCTTTCTGTCTACCCCGTTAGAGACCTGGCATGATGTTATGTACTTAAAAGGTCATAGGTTGTACACATGTCACTTAGATGACACACTGATTTGTGCAAGCTAAAAATTGATTTCATTGGTTCCTACAAAAACCCGTAAATACTTGATGTTTGGGGGATGATGATGAGTTACTATCACTGCTAGAGGCAGTTGTAGGGCATGCCATACGCTTGTCCAACAATTACAATTGATTGCATTGGATAAATTTAAATTTAATTTAATTTAAGTGAAACAGGATATCTAAGAGAAAAAGTGATCCTAAAAGGGTTCCGTCTTTTCCTTTCAAGGTACGGAACCCTAGAAAAGATTTAGAGAAAAAGAATTTGCATTTTTACATTCAAGTGATAGATAGCATAGAGATCAAAGCACGCCTTAGTTATGTTATGTTATGTGAGGTGAGTGAAGTCTGCAAATGATTGGAACAGTGAACAATTAAATTGGACGTCAAAAAGGTTCAAGAAAAAATATTCCATACCATACAAAGGTTATTGACCTGATTTACATTGGATACTAAAAGGTTATTGTTTGATTTTTTGCAGAAGCTTATTATATGTTAATTCGATTACCAATAAAAAAGCCTTATTTGATCGCATCATACTTCATACTTTTTACCTTCCATTGCGATATTTTGCTCTGCCAACTTTTGTAGGCACTGATTACATATTAATTTACAATTCATGTTAGAAAAATTAATAATTGTTACAATTTATTTTAACATTCACGAAAGTTATGACTCAAAGGACTCTAGGACTCAAACATTACCGACTTTCTCCGAAAAATATGATCCGCTATAAAAAAATATAACTCTACGAATTTCATTTAAGTAATCTTTTATAAGCCACAATAAGCCTGCATAATACTCATCACATCGCTCTTTAAAAAAAGTAACTGATCGCCGTCAGCGTTGACATTTGAGCATGGAAAATATTCTCGAGCGGACCACTTTATAATAACTCGTCACTAGATGGCGCTGTAACATATCTGTCTAGTTCTTCCATAGGGAACCACTAAGGTTATGAATACTATTTAAAACACTTGTTTACCTACAACCAACACTTACTTTTATAAGATAATTATCAGTCATTTCCACAAAGATATAATCCTAGGCGCAGGCATTCAGCAAACATTGTCATTATTCTCCTCATTTTGATTCCACGTTTAGGATTTTTGTCTTTTTAAATAAAGGTCTTTAAAAAATATACCCTCTTGAAATTGGGTAGGGCTAGTAAGGAATCAGTATTGTTTATGTTCCTTAGCACCAATTCCAAGGTAATGAATTAAGCTGAAATGTCGAAAACCTGAATTAAAATTATGTGAAATTTACAATCATTACTTCTATATTTTAACAGAAGCGTCTTTTAATCCGTCACCCCCGTTGCAACCAACATCGTACACGTCTGTAACACAATAAAACGTAAAAGAACGCAGGCAAGCGATATAATTATGTTGAATGTTATCAGCCATCAAAATTATTCCGCTATTTGCATGTCGAATGATGTCCGTGTCCCACGGCTTTTTTGTTTCCTGATTCTAAACGTTATCTCAGCAGCGTCAATCATTATAATTAGTAATAATACCACCGACTCTTGCACTATTCCATGTTGCGTTATATTAATGTGCTTCTGTTGGATATTTACACTGCAATGTGAAGAACTGACTATATCATCTAATTGTCTAAACTCACATAGTGTTGAGACTAGGAAGTTATTGTTGAATGAGAAGATAAATTATGAATAAAATGAATATAGATAAATATTAAACATTTATTATCTACCTACAGATTGCTTGACGCATAATTATTTTTAAATTGACAGATTGACAGACAACGCAAAAACTTTTAGATTTGGAATCGAATTCACATCCTGCAGAAATCGGTGTATAGACCAACAGGAATGACAAACTTTTTATGGTGATTTCCTCTGGATACACTTAGTAGGTAGTATATTAACATTCTGTGTTCGTGGTAGAAGCAAGCGCTTTAGCATTGCAAAACCTTTCTGTTTGCTCCTCCGAGTCTTATAGTACCAACTTGAAGTCATATCAGTTACAAAGCTATTTCTACTGCAATTACAAATCTTTTCAATTTCCCAAACTGCATCTTCAATATATGTATCTTCTGTAGGTTTTAAAGCGATGTGTAGTGTGACAAGTTTGAGCAAATTCCTCTTAGACAATATAAGCATAATAAACATTGTACGAAGTAGACATAGCTCGTTTGCTGCTTCACACAATAAAAAGAAGCTTCCTACTCATATGCCACGTCTATACAAAGCGCGAATAAAATTGACGATCGCTATCTGCAATTGTCCGGCTGTCTGTCTGTCCCACGACCTCTGTCGGATCCGTTTGTGTTTACCTAGTAAATTCAATTGTGTAATGTAATAGACGAGATAAGGGTCTCGTTTGGCCATTAATTACACAATTTTGCCTAACAAGACACCGTCGTAGAATTCCGGATTCGTAATATACTTATTATAATAAATATTTTCAACAGATTATAAATCGTTCTCACGGATGCGAGCTATTTCATTCTAGAACATAGTTTTTTTCTTCATCCTTTTCTTGTGCCCATTCATAACGAGAAGGCTTCAAACTCTCGACCACGCGGGCCAAGTGTGGATTGGTAGAATACATTAGAGAAAAAATATGGAGAGCTAACTGCAAAACATGAACGTTTCCACGCGATGTTTAGTTTGAACCTTACGGAGTTCAAATTGCAGGAAAATATTTTTGTAGCTTGTGTACAAATCAACTTGTTACATAGTACGTCCTACTAGCCTCTAGCCAAACGCTTCTTATTGAGAAATGCAACAGCACCATTATCTCTAGTTAAACCCCTCCAGTTAAGTTACACTAAATTGGACTGTATTTTATTTATTTACACAATCCGTGCCAACGGCGACAAAGTAAGCATTAACTATTTTTTTTTATCAGCAGTCCTTGAATGTATGTGTTTTTAATTAAAGTCTCTTGCCAATATAAAAACTGTTCAATAAGTGAGCACGGGGTGTGCAGTCGCCGTGAAGATGGCTGATGCCCTTCGAAGCTCCATTGTGCCCTGCGGCCGCCTTGAGCCGGCGAATGTGATTACCACTCTCATTCAAATATCAATCAAAGACTAAACGATTAAGCCGCAGCCGCAAAAATGTGCCGTCCTTTTAAAATGTAAAATAATACGTTCATGCAACAAGAAACAAGAATAATTTCACCTGACTTTCATGTACCTAACGATCTTCCAGATCTTCGCATAAATCGAACGAATTAATTCAAATATTCATTGATTTTAGAGAATCCATTATGAAAATGACAGTAAAATATGACAGCGTAAAAATATAATAGGCTGAATTATATTTATCTAACGAGAAAATAATGTAGATAATAGACGAAAAATTGCAACGGTCCTAATATTATTTGCGTTGCTGCCATTTCATAAACGTTACTGCTAATGTTGCTAGTTAGATTTTGCCCTGAATATTATTTTATAATACAAGCTAAGTATTTGTATACGCTCTTAAAATGACGATATTACTATTTAACTACGCTTATCAGACTATATCAGCTCCATGTAGCTATCAATGCCAACAAGATCTTCAAACAAAAGGTAGGCAGTCGAATCCATCATTTCTATAGCGTCCATCGAATGTTGCAACATCCTATACACGAATACTCTATTCAACGTTAAACCGACTGCTGATCTATGCCGATATCGAGAGCAAAGCTATGCCTATTTACATCGAACGGTTTTTTGTATGTAAAATAAGGTGCAGACGTTGAGTAATATGTATTCTAAGCTTTTCGCTCATAACATTCAAAATCTTTAAACAATTTGGTATGGTTCTATTCAAAATATTTTAATATTTAACATTCCTTTATATGGGCTCACTAGTTTATAGTGTAAATACCCTACAATACATACAAATACATTCTTTATTACACAAAAATATCCAGACTAATGATTATATTTTTAACACTTTCTAACATGTATTGAAAGATAACAATTTCGTTACAATTTTTGCAAAACTTTTCATAACTTCTATATCTACGAGTATATTACCAACAGTTTAAAACACAGTCGTGAAATATTTTAACTGTTAAAGCATATCTGATTTTTCTGTGAAAATCCACCATTATTCGGAATAGTAATTAGTCGACACTTTAATTATGAGTAACTGCGGGATTTTGCTTTAGGCACCTACAACAAAAACCAAAAGAGTACACACAATGCGTTCTTATTGGTTTATCGTATTATCGCTTCTATTCATAAGCAAATGTTGCAAATGATTGGTAAGTATTTCTTATACTAATATTACTAAAGTATGTTGTTCATATTAAACACACTTGACAAGTTTATTATTATAAACATATTAGTAAAAAACTTGCTAAGTTAATTAAACATGAAACGACAAAGTTATGGTCGAAGAAGGGGCCAAATTTAAACAATTAATTAAACCTTTAATTCAACAAATGGGTTGGTATTCAGTTGTGTATTCTAGAGCACTGATTGTATTTGGTACATAATGATTATTGTTGTGGACTTAAATTAGTCTAATTTTGGATGTCTTAGTTACTTTTTACTGGTGTTGTTGGATAGGAACTACCTTACATAACTGTTTTTGGTGGAATAGTCTTTAACGTTTGAAGCTTTACGCATAATGAAAAATCTCAATCGGATGCTTCTTTCACCCCCAATTAACGTAATAGGTAAACTACGCAACACTTATAATAATTGTACCTAACTAATCGTTCCTTAGTAAACTGAGTATTAAAACTGTGTCGAAATCCAGTATGAATTTCCTGAGATCACAAAAAGCACAAACAACATCAAAGACGTGGTTGAGGAACTTCGTTGAACAAAAAAGCCATATTGCACCGAGGATGTAAGAACGCTTCAGATCAAAGGACGTATGCAAATGAAACGAATTGCCTCCACGTTAAGATGACCCGCTGGAGTTTAATTAACGCCTCAATCTGGGCCCGTTCAAGAGGTCAAGTTAAGCGTGCGTTACATCTCCGGTGATTCGACAATATGCCTGACGATTGCGGCGGAAAAGGCGTCGGATTCACCGTTTCCATTGTTACAAAAATGTAACAACTTAAAGAACGAAATATAACTGGTACAAAAGAAGACAAAACTGGCAATGCAAATGACATATTATAAAGAAATTCTCAACTCCGTAATGTCGTGGAAAAAAAAATAAGCATTATTACACTATCAGTTACAATGTAGTGAAGCTTTTGGAGCCTTTAAACGAAATTAATCGACAATACAATTCTTTGTAGTGAGTATAGTCGTTTTAGTCGCCGATATTTTAATAGCGAATTGAGCGATCACTCGCAGTATCATGGAGATGAAGTTAACGCGATCTCATCACAATTAGACATAAATACAGCACTGTGGCAACCGTTGGCTCGGACGAGGAAGTGAAACAAACGCCGGACGTTGCTATTAATGGTCTACGGCGGTAGTCGGTTTCGGTAATATTGGAACACGGGGCGCCTCGCGCTGCGCTGCGGTCCTTGAAATATGGCTTTTGTGTTGTATTTCCTTTAGAATTACTTAGATTATTACACTTAGCTATTGGTTTGACTGGCCTCGTGGTCGAATGGTTAGAGAGCACGACTTCAAACCGCAGGTCGTGGCTTCGATTCTCACTCAGGACAAACGTTCGTGCGATGAGCACATTTGTTTGTTGTTTCTGAGTGCGTGTCCCTATTTTAACAGCATCGACATAATACTTGGTCAATTTATCCATTTCCAATTCTATTATACAAACAAACAGACAGTCGGATACGTACATTTATACCAAAATCAGCTTATCAATCTCCCTCTGATAATGACTTATGTTGTCTTATTTTAAAAGAGTTTTAAAATTGATATTCACCAGACTTATAGCACCCAAAAGCGTCTAAAAAACGCACAACGCCGTAGAACAATATCTATAAAATGTATGAGTTTCATTCAATATTTGTATATGCCTTATAATTTATACACCATTTTGAAGTTGACTAAGTAATTACGTCCTGGCTCAAACGCAGTTAGCATGCACTTTGCAGTGAACTGGAGTTTGCGTTCCTAGCAGAGACGGAACATAGGATGTAGTGGCCCTCGCATCTTTGGCCGTTACATCTTCACAAGTGGAAGCTAACGCATACTAAAAGCTACGCAATATAAAGCTTCACTAGATAGTATAAAACAAAGTAGCTTTCCACTGTCTATCCCTATTTATGGTTAGGTCTTTAAAACTACGCAACGGATTTTGATGCGGTTTTTTTTAATAGATAGAGTGATTCCAGAGAAAGGTTTATATGTAAAATAACATCCATTATACAGTAGAGAAATACTGTTATTTTTTAGGGTTCTGTGATGTCTTAAATAATTACATTTATTGCGTCGGGGGCGGGACGAGGTCACGGGCTAAAGCTAGTTATGGATACACTGCTAGTATTCCAAAAACAGTCGCCTTATAAATCTGTTTCGCGATTCGACTACCGTTGATATTACAGGCCCAGAACCTAACCATCCACATAAGAAAGCCCTTGCAACACCTAATAGACCTGTTCAACCTGTGTGATGCTTTGGATGAAAGTGGAAGAGACTAAAAATTGTTTTGTGAACAAAATAGTAAACAAGTAGCCCTTAGGAGGACCATTAGTATCAGTTCCGCTAGTATTCGTAGTGTAAATAATTAAATATGTAAACAACACTGTTACGTATTAATAGTCGGTAAAAGGTCCGTAACAATACAGTTCATAACAATAATAATAATAAAGGTGGTAGAACCTGTATACGGTTCGCCCGGGGAAGTACCACCGCCACACCTATTTCTGCCGTGAAGCAATTGTTTC
>DWUN01002608.1:0-13501 GCA_018249975.1 Passova gellias | reverse complement strand
AACCCGGGATTTGAACCCAGGACCTCCCGATCGGCAGTCGCGCTAGCAACCGCACGGCCATTGAGGCAGTCAACGACAACGACAACGACAGCAACGATTATAACAATTGTGTTTTTTTCTAAAGCGTTTAATGATTCAACGCATATTTTGGTGAGAATCGATTGCAATTCGAGTTAGTCAGTCAGTCATTCGGTTACTGAATCAGTCAGTGAGGCCTATGAGTCACCCTTCAGATAATATTAGGGGAAAATGTGTTATGTTGTGTTAAACAAACTGTTACTATTTGTAGTGGATTAGCCAGTGAAATTGTGATTTCATCATATAACTGTATAAGTGTTATGTTAAACATGTTGATATCATATTGTATGCTTGAAATATCGTTATTACCAATTTCTAAGCGGTGTTGAAAAAGAAAATATCAATATACAACAGTAAAGTGATGATGTCTATAATGCTCCAAATTATTTTAAGAGATAGTTGCATCCGATGGGTAAAATACCAATATGTTTCTTATAGTTTGACATGACAATACCAAAGGTTGTTTATATGTACAAATCCATATTTGCAAGGTTTGATCTACCTCGACAACTTTATCCATGAACATGCGCATTAAACATTTGTTTTATCATTCTCTTTACCATAATCTGGGTAGAAATACACGCCTTTACATCACGAAAACGGTGCGATATACTCGTATTATCGTGCAAACTGCTCCACTGCTGTGAAGATAGCCTCCGTTGGAAATTAAGGAGGGCCCAAATATTTGTGTGGGACAAATGTTTGTTCGGAAGCTGGGATTGTCGCTGTTTTATTTAACGCCCGGTGGTATTACAATGGCGTTCACCAAACAACCGCAAGTTTGTCAACTTTAAGCATTCATCAAACAGACAGAGATAATTCTGTTGGAATACGGATAGAATGTATTTTATAGCAGTTTGAATGAAGTGTCTTCGTTATTATTATTGTTTGTGAATTCTAATAGAAATTCATCTTGTAAATAAACATGTACATTCGAAAGCGACATTCAAAATATCGATTTCGAATATTCTCGAAACGAATTACAATGTTGCCTAGAATCTACGACAAGCAAACTGCACAGCAGAAATATCTAAATCCATTAATCATAAAGCTATTTCAAGTCACGAATACACAATACACTTACTTAATATTATACAGGCATACATTTTTCATACGTTCGAGAGGAACTATATAAAACATTCTCAGTATTTTAACTCTACACTGGATGTAGAGTTAAAAGCTCGTGCAGAAAGTTTCGGAACAATGCGGTCCGTTGTCGTATATAATAAAAGTGTCAGACACATACTCTCGGGCTCTACGCTACTCTACGGAAACGACTTGCGTGTCTCTGCACGGTGGCTGTTATAAATGAAGTTAATCTTATAACTCTACAATATTAAAAAGTAAAGTAATGAGAAATTAGATTTTACTCTTTATTGTTCAATGAAACAAAAAAATGTAATTTTTTATTATAACTTTTCATACTCTACTAGTAACAGTGAATGCAGATTGGACTTAATCAACCTGTAATTGGACTATAGGAAAGCGACTTTTGGTGTGTATTAGTTGAGTTAGTAATAATATTGGTCGGTTAGTATCCGACTTTAATAATCATTGCAAGCCTTTTTACGAGTACTTCCATTAACTGGATGCGGATATTCCGCCACCTTATACGCTACTAAATAACAAGGTATTTTGTTACCCCATTGTCATTGTTACCCGCTCCAAAGAACTCTTCGTATATTTTGAAAATACCTGTTGTTAAATGAATGCAGACGAAAATAAAGAATGTGATACATCGCTAACTATTATGTCGTATCTTAAACTACATGTAAACTTATCTGAATATTTTATGAATGAACCTGTCCTTTTACGCGGTGCTAAAAGTTTCACCGGCGCACGGTCTTCGCCGCCATTTATAATAAAAGTGTCAGACACATCTAAAGCGCTCTAGGAAGCAGGCAGGTGACGATAAATAACCGAGAGCACCACCGCAAGTACTGATTTTTTAATCCGCCCCGCGGATTTAAATAAAAGCTGCATTCTGCGGATTTCACGCTGTTCCAAAATCCGCGTGCATTTGAGCGTGCCGAGTTTTATTCCATTCCACGATTTAGCCGCTGTACATTTATAATAGCGCTGAATTGAATCTTACTTTTACAAGTAACATGATCGCAATTAAAGTATATCTGTATACAATGTTTATGTTTTTAGGGTCAGCTTTTACGGTTATATGATATCGAAGTAAGCAGAACCTGTGATATGGGAAACAGGAAATTGATAAGCTATATATTCATATTAAAGTTTCGTAGGTTACATTGAAACATAACAAAAGCTCATGCGTATTCAAACATTCGTCTTGGGTGGAAATCCAACCCGCAACCCTTTGTCAGCAGTCAGGTTCATTGACCTCTGGACCAGTATCACATTCAATCTGTATACGAGTATATCCTAAGTCTGTACTAATTAAAATATATTTCTATTCAAAATCAAAAAGATATAAACTTTGATTAAATTCGATTATCTTCATAACGTTCTGAAAATTAGTAACAAAAGCTTCCCAATTTCATTTAAATACTCATTATCTAGTACTTATAACTCTATTATATATCCCTAGCCACTACTAGTAAGCGTAGTTAGAAACGCCGTTGTATACAAAGAACATAACGATATATAAGTAACTACGACATTCAAGTCGAGCGCAGTTTCCGGGTGCTTGAGGCTAACCGTTTTTGTGGTGACGGAACATCTACACAAATATATCGTTCCGGGTGCCTCGGAGGACGTAACGTTCCCTTGAAATATGTCTGGAAATGTGGTTCTGTTCATTGAGAAAGAAATATTATCAGGAAAAATGGTTCTGCTATCTTCATTATGTATTCCAATGTTATGTTCAATCGTAAATATTCAAAGGACGACGATATCTCTGCGAGACTATCGTGGGGCGATATGGTGGAGTGTGCTCCAGGGTTGAAGTGAGATCCTAGTATTGGTCGCAGCACGCAAGATAAGGACATTACAATATCTGATGGGACTTCGAATTAAGATGATGATGAATAGACAAAACTAATCAATTAACAAATCATCCAATAACTCAGCTAAAACATATTTGTTTATGTCACTGAGATGATAAATTTAACAAAATAACTCTAAAAATTGAAGTAGTCAATAAAGGTCTTGGTAAGGAAACAGAAAAATATATACCAATACATAGTGCAGTTAAAAGCCAGTAAGAAACTGGACATATCCAAGCTAATATCGTTAAAACAATACTCGTTGTACAAAAAGTTGCCGTGCAATAAAAGTTAAAGGCATTTTATTAATCGTAGACGGAACATTGACCCCTAAAACGTTCTTGGACGGGAGTCAACGGAACGTAACAGGAAGCGGCAGTTACAGGCTTTCCGGTCGTCGATTTACATCTTAAAATTATGGATTCGCGAAGAAATGAATTCTGTTCATATTTTTTTTTGTAACCCCCCCCCTGCCTTTCTTCGGCTACGGAATATATTAGGAGCACACAGATGAATTAATGTGACGAGCTGTATATTTGTTTTACTAAAGAAGCAATTCTTATTTCCTTTCATACATAGTATTTACTGTCGATGTAACATTAGTAAGAAATTAGGAAAACGATAAAAAAGGGCAATACCATTTGAAACAGCCGAACAGATTCATAGTTTTATGGAGTTATTGAAGTGATATCAAAATGAAATACAGCGTTTTAAATGTGAAGTGTTTCAAAGAATCGAAAGTGTCAGGCGTTCGTAGCATAAAGAGGCGGCTCACGGATAAATCCTAATCCCAGGTGCTGGCGCGGATTAAAAGGTATAATAAGCTGAAGCGAAAATCTCCGGCTTCAGAATTTTCGACCCAACTTGGAACAATAGTCGCACTTTCGGCCACTTGTCAACTCGCGTAATCTCGCTTTACACTCAAAATCCCTCTCGAACCGGTTTTAATCTGAACGAACCGGTTCCAACAGGTTTATTGTTCGCGCCTCGCCGTGGAAATAGTAGACGTTTTTTCCCGTCTCGCTAATAATAGGTTTTGTTTCAATTAGGACGGGTTCCGCCGTCGTATTCATTGTTAGCGAAATACAATCATAAAACTGAACGGCAGTAGGTAGTTTCCAGCGGACCTCTTTGCATAAAATCTCATTCGAAACTAATGAAGATAACGCTTTTTTTATTTTAAACTCATTTGAACTTTTTTCCACTCTTCTACCACCACTTAACTACGTACTTATGGGACTGAATTAAACAAAGGCTAACATATAGTTTAATTTCAATTTTAGATAACAGAATTTGCAGCAGATGATGAACTTCGACATACAAATTCACATACAACTCTAACGAGATTTTCAAGATGTTGATAATTAAGTCATTGTTTAGGATCATTACCGTAAGCAATATCCTCGGTGCGTAGAATGTCAGTCTTTGCTTATGCCTTGTTACGATACGAATCTCTTGATATTGATCGTTTATATCAATTGATCCTTTTTTCATTCAAAGGGTTATGTTCCTACTATACGCCACATCTACTGTAGGCTGTTTCTGTCCACACCCCGCAATTATACAACGTTGTCTGTCTATAGTCTGTCTATAGTCCTATTGTATTGATACTTTTAGAGGGTTTGAAATTATTTTACTATCCAATTTCCAACAGCTTACGATTGTGGATATTTAATTATTCTCTTTAGGCGTGCTTCCCGCGATCGCTAATGCAGACGGTTCGGGTTCAAAACAGTCCAGTGCTCGGTTGCCTGTTGCGGTAAATTTGCATTTCGCTGATTGATTATTCAATCGGTACCGAGCCGTCCTTACAGCTCCAACGTTTGTTCTACTCCTCTATCGCATTGAGTCAAGAATCCCCGAATTGGTACCTATGTGTAAAGATAATCATTAATGTAGAAGACAAAGTCAGGTGTGGACGGATAGAGATATTCGACACTCAGTGCGTTCTGCCTACCCCGTTAGGCTGGCTTGATGGTATAGTAATTAAAATATTGACTGTGTAATATCCAAAACATTAGGAGAACATTTTTTAATTTCAGAGACGATTAGGAATTCTTATTTCAGTTTGTAAATACAAGCAAAGCACACCAAACGAAATTTATTCCTCATTTGTATATAATAATAATAATACAAAATTATTCGTGGATATTTGCAAGTACTTAATTAATTATACAATCGGACTCTTTATTAGTACAAAGCGTTTCTTTATCTTTATGTTTTATTTTAACATACAATTACATTAGCATTATTGTTTAGAACCCTTTCCATTTCAAAAGCATAAATATAACGATATCTTTAATATTATACACGGAATAAGACTCATTGTTTCCTACTATTGCTGTTTTCTGCACTGTCCACTATGGCTATCTCCCTCTGAGGCTTATTCCTTTATTCGATAATAGATGCCATCACGAGCAACTCGAATCAGCTATTCCTATATCCGAGACGAACAAATGAATTTAGAGGACATAGCAAGTTTGCGTCCCACTACTGGGCATGAGACACTCCTGAAAGGGAAGGCTTGAAACATTCCACCACACTAGTCCAGCGCGGATTGGCTTATATGCACGTTAGTGGATGAACCGTGAATGGAACGTAGCATTTTACCACTTCCCATACCGGTTAGCCACACACAACAAACTCCGAATAAGTTCAAAACAGTCAGGTTGGCTGTTGCGAGAGATTAGCATATCGCAGATTGATTATTCAATCACGGCTGTCGCCGGTGGACACAGCGGGCCGATTCCTATGCTAATGGGAATTATAATTCCGCACTCCATCTTCATATTGAGCAAAGCGCTAGAAATGTCGGCTTCATGTTTTATTTACTCACCCGAAACTCTTGTACGTCGAAATGGGAATGGACACAGCGGTCGCATAATGATTGTCGACGATATTATCGTTCTACTGTTACTTGAAAACGGGTCACCTCTTGGAAATAGAAGAATTTTCATAGTCTACCATGATGGCTATGCGCCTTAGCTGACGTCACGAGACTTAGAGAACGCCAATAGTAAAAATAATATGTTAGGAAATCTTCAAGTACTCCCATCAGAATATAATGGTACAACTCCATATCAAATGTAATATGGTGACACGTTCATTTTTATTTATCATTATTTCCAGAATATGAACCTCGTTTATGGAGACAGATGTCTTTGCGGCTACAGGAAGTCTACACGTGTAGAGTTATTGATCATAAACAGATGGAACATGGGACAGAAGTTTTTAGAAGTAAGATCACGGAGACGTCTTAAAAGATCAGATAAATGATCAGTTTAATAGACGAGCGTGTGAGACCACCTCGGTAACAGTAGAAGAGAGAGGAGTCTGTCAGCACCGTATACATCTGACAATATGTACTAAATAATCAATAAAGGCAGAAAACTTAAGACACAACACGTCAGTACTAGAGGAATTTCACACCAGTGGTGAGCCACGTAAATACTGAACCAGAAATGGACTGAAAAAAGCGTATCGTGGAATAATAATATTTATATACATTATAATGACGAAATTCCTTGAAGTTTCACAACTAATTCGTTAAGACGATCCTCTTAGAGCGTACCGGCTCATTACCGTAATGCGGGGTGACGTTACCCTCCTCACTCCGAACATAAATTAATAGTGGGCGACACCTGCATCGCCGGGAGAACTCCTCCACCCCTTGCAATATTCACTGGAAATAGAATAAACGACGGTATCAATTATTTCGTATCCGCATTACAACGGTTCCACGTTAATTTCTCACGTCATCAGCTGTTTCCTCAACAAATGAATCGCTGTAATATGGATAGCAAACAGAATGTCATTTGATTTTTAATTTTAAGTGAATCATTTAATTTTTGGACCTAATTGAAATACGAGTAAATGGTAAATTAAATGTGAACACAAATCGTGGATGAACCGAAGTAGATTCGATAATATATATTAATTATCATATTTGAGGACTACTCCACACATCGCTAGGTAGTACTAACGATTATATGCCTGGCCTACGCATCGCCACATGTTACCGTACCGACTGTCGGACACAGACTGCCTCACCTTCAGCGTGCGCGCCCGAGGCAAATCTTTTTTTATATCTACCCACATACACCATACTAATGTTAGTGTAATTAAGTTAATATTTATTTTGTTTGTTGATTTATTTAATTTATTTTAATATGAGTTTATTTTATACTAGCTTTTGCCCGCGACTTCGCGTGTAATACATAGTTACTTTCTGCAGAATTTGGAGTATCTCAAAATATTTATATTTATATCTCAAAATTATAGCCTGTATGTTACCGAGGACTAATAGCTCTATAATAAAAAAAGTTTAATCAAAGTTCGTCTAGCAGTTTTCGCGCGAAAGCCGGACAACAGACAGACAGACAAACATTTCAAAATGATTTTTTTGGCTTGTGTCACTTGTATGAAGATCCCTAGGGGTATATTTTTTAGTTTTTATTCAATGTATAGAATTGAACTCTTCTACAGTTTTATTATACGTATAGATTATCTTTATCTAAGACGTTTCTCGAAAAAGCAGTGTACGATCTTCGTAACGGTATGTTTGTTTATGGCGTGTATAAGCCCAAAAATGTTTTCGTGTAACATAAAAAATGTCTCACCAACAAAACTCTTTATCCGCGCACCTACATAAAGTAATTTCATGTAACATTCGTACCGCAATTTATTCACCACCAAAAAGGCATGAGACGTATAAAATCGAAGATTCATAGACATACACATTGCAGTAAATAGGTACGTATTGACATCCTATATCCCGCCTAACCCATATAAACTCTGCGTCCCAACAAGATATGTTTACCAAACTATTCTTTCGAATTCGCTAGCTTTGCGCTTGGATTACACTCAGGGTTGTCACTTTAGCAACGTTAATTCTAAATTCAAATCAAATCACTCCAATCTAGAAAAAGGTGATCATAATTCGTGTTTTTGGGACAATAATCTACAGGTACAGTCAAATACGTAAGTCTTATTATTACCATTAATCATTAAACGTAACAAGAATGAGAGTTTAACTTTTTTGCGAGCTGGCAAAAGTAATTTTAGTAATGTTCCACTGTTGGGCAGTTCTCTCTACGACAAAAGACCATTTTTATCATGCTTTTTATATTACTCTGACTGATTGAGTTAATGCTGTTTAAGAAAAACTGACCATAAATTAATATTTATGGTAACTAAGCGACGTGGCAGCCCTAAGTTAATAAAATGAGAGCACTAAAGCCGTATTCCGATGTCGCCGGAGCTCTCAGGAGTTTGTATTGACTTCTGACAATGGAATGACTAATCTTTTAGACTCCGGTGTGAAAGAAACCTTTCTAGCAGCTTTCAATGGCACAATTTGTAGCATTAGTCAAATAAGTGCCATCAGGCACATATGTATATTCATGTCTCAGCGCACATATATTTGCTCAGATCTGACAAAGATTAAAATAAATATCATTTGCAATGTTTTTTTTTAATCAAAGATTAATGAAAGTAGAGAGGAAAGTATTAAGTTAGGACCGTAGCTGATTTAAATCCTGTCTCCGTCTACCATTATAGGAGAAAGTGGGGACTGTATGTGTGTTACAATAATTGTATGCGTCGTAACTAACGGATAGCTGTCGTACGAGAGCCGATAGAATAAATCGCTTTCAGCCATTCCAATTTCAAATTTGAACGTTCCGCCGTCTGCAGTCTCCGCTCAAATACCAATCGAGTTTCCGAACGCTTTGATTCTTAAGGAACCCCGCCCAATCAACGGCGCGCGGATATTGCTGGACGGCTTTTTTTTCAATCACTCGCCAGAGTGGTGGAAAATGGCCGGCTTCATGAAAAATTTATGTCCGGTCCCCCGCTCTGCGCCATTTTTATTCCCGAAAGGCGCATAACAAACTGAATAACATTAGTTTATGGCCGACGCTTCAAGTGCACTAAAACGCTTCCACAACTTCCGCGGCTTCCCCGATCGATCTATGGCTACGGGTATCATAAAGCCCAATAAAATATCTACGCGCACCCGTTATGCGATTGCCAGAGGTTATAAAAGTTTATAGCAAATATTTCCCCGTTCGCAAACGGTTTGGTTATAGAATTGTATGTAAATTCGCCCGTTATTTCGTTTTTTCTCCGACCCCGTTACTGGTGCTCTGCTGGTCACGGGTCTCCTGTCATATGAGGTTTTAGGCCCTAGTCTATCCCGGCCAAGTGCGAATTGGTTTCACACAGCTCAGAAAAATTGTAAATGTTTATAAAATAGTCTAAGGTGTACAGATCGCGACATTTTCCTTCACCGTTATAGCGACTGAAATTAAAATTTTAAACGTAAGTTACAAGTAAGACATGCGTGCTAGTTTTAAATCCCTAAGCTATCACTGCTTGGTCCTTTACAGTACAATAAACGTGCGAAAACAAGTTCTGTTTCCAGTTCAAGAAGCAAGTCCCATAGATCAAGGCCCATCGTACTGGTAGGCTCAAACGATGCTAAGAATGTTATACAACGCGAATCGAATGAAAATATTCAATGACGTATCTTAACGGAAAAGGTAATCAAACACAAAACGAATAGAAAAAATTCCATTTGAGCCAACGCAAACAGCCTTTCATCGATACGTGGAAAAGGAACGTTCGAGAACTTTAATCATACATCAGCCTTTATGGCCAAAGAGCGTGGCGAAAATGAAAAATAGAATGGCGCGTTCCCTTTTCGAAAATAATGGACTGGCCGCTGAGTCGCTCACCGAGTCGTTAGCGGAACTCGAAACTTATCGAACACCGTTCGGTGCGAATTTCCAAATGATTAATGCGTGTTCCTTTTACGAAATTCTTGTTTCGATACACCATTAGGTGTAGGAGGGAGCTGTTTTTCTTTTTTTTTTTTAATTATCTCTTTTTAATATGTTGCCATTACAAAGCATGAGAATTATTTTTTTCGCTAAAAGCTTCTCGATACTTCCATTCCTCTGCAAAATTGTGTTGCCGAATTTGTCTTTTATCACATTTAAAATAACGAGCTCAGCTTGCGTAACGTGAAAATGGAAAAGATATACATATGGGTTCTATTTTAAATATTCGATGGTGAAATACATATTTTTGGCCGAATTTTTTATCGAGAGATTAAGTGAAAATAGAAATGTAATTAAATTCGTTTTATAAATGACTCGAAAAGCGTAACGTAAAACCCGTTACAAACAAAGTACGATATTGGAGTGTATCCTGTTGTGAGCCGAATTTTTTTTACGGTTTTTTAAGAGTAAATGTAAACACCAGTAGCGGTTCAAATATTTAAAAAGTTCGGTTCGGAATGGAATAATTTATCTAATTCCGCTTTTATTCACAGTTCGAGGAAACTGGTTTTTAAAATACGACGTATGTCTGAATTTCACTTTTTTTTCCAACTTACAGTTTCGGGTGGAAAACGTTTCGAAATTTGAAAATATTCCGGCAAAAGGAGCATATATGCATTATTTTGGCCTCACGTGAGCCCGTGTTGTCTTTGCGCATATTGACATAGCATGATTGAGAATTGCTACGTCTGTTCGTCTGTGAATAGACAGAAAGGAATTTGAACAGAGATTATACAGAAAATTCGTCTTTGAAAATTTATTCTCTACAATTGGCAATAAGATGTGGTCTTAAAATGTTTTTCTTGAAAATATCTATTATGATATGAATGTAGACATTGTTGTCATTAGTTCAAAATAAAGACAAATAAAAGTTGGTAAATGGCTAATAATTTCAACTACTTCTCTCAAGATATCAATATTAACAATGGCTCATATTTACCTACTTATTGCATTATGATGTCGGTGTAACAGAACATTTGGAATCACAATGAAGTATTCTTAAAAATCTAAATTGTTTCCAAAATTTATTTGAAATAAAATGGTAATTACACTTTTGAGCTATACGAGGCTTTAAATTGAATAAACATTTGCACAGATTAAAAATAGTTTATATTCCTATAGCGTTCCACGCAGCGATAGTTCGCGCGCGATTTGAATTTGAATATCGAACTAGGCATATTGTGTTTGAATGACCAATTCAATTAACAAAATACGTCAGTTGTGTTGTGTCAGTGACAGGCAATAGGCACAACTGCTGTAAGTGCTCCGCTTATGTACACGCAAATTAGATTAGATATTTGAAAATGTATTCTGGTCGAATCATATTAAAAGAATGAAAGAATTCAGAACTTACATATATTAAAGACACAATGTTTACTGTTTCTATCTAAATATACATAAAAGAGGGCTATTTCTCAGATTTGACGACTACTAAATAAAATAAAACTTTCAGTATTAACAGTATTGTAGAATAATTTACACACAACCATAGGCGACTATAAAAATGTGAATAGTACCTATTCATAATTATCTTGCAATAGAATGACTTATTTGATATAGGCACAAGTTAGATCCTACAATCCATAGATTGTACAAAAGACAGACAAAAACAAAGACGTTTATTTGCACAAATATGGATACATATAAAGATTTTACAGATTTATTAGTTCAAGTCATATTTTGCCTTTTACGGCGTACAAATTTAAGATACATGATAAGATAGAAAAAGATGAAAGGCATATAATTAATTACTCTTAATTGTGTTGTACACTTTACTGTAACTACATAAAGGATTGAATTAAATGTCGGCCATTTGTAATTGACGAATTGAATTGCAATGACGATAATTTACATTCAAAGCTAAACACCGCTCACACACCATAGTTTGCGATCACAATGACATCGTTAGAATTATTTATAATAAATTCACGCTGAATTAAAGCTGAATAGTGTTAATAGATTCTATTTTGTCAGTTTCGGATGCGTCTGTATGTAATTTTATTGAAATTTCAAACCGATTTTCGAAATTATTATCAACAATTTACATCACAAACTAGCATATGCCAAAGCATTGATAAATGTTCATAGTGATGTAATATAAAAAAGTAAATATAGTTCCAGACACTTTTAAAGAATTTCTTATGAATCGAACATACTTAAAGTGCAGGATTGATTGGTAAACGCGTTTAATCATTTCCAATTGAGTGCGGCAGTTGATAAAAAAACTAATCAAACTCATTAATAGCCAAAGGATCGTAACACTGAAACACGCGCAAAGCTGCGAACCAGCTGTAAATTGCTTCCTTTGGACGCGAAACGCCGTACACTCGGCAAGAAAAGCGAAAAATCAACCTCATTGGGTGCAAACTGAACTCTATTTATCATTCAGGACGCAAATAAAAAGTCGAGTCGAAGCAATATCGAGCTCTGTTAGAGCCCAAGCGGGAGAGGGAGGAGATACTGGCCGGGCTAGGGTCATTGAAATATCTTGGAACATCAGAGAGCACTGAACGATACCTATACTCAGTATTGACAGCAGCGTGGCCGAGCGGTTAGAGACTCAGAATGCAATTCGGAGGACCTGGGTTTGATTCCCACTCGGGACAAACATCTGTTCGTTCGGGTTGTAATAAAAATATCCATTTATTATATTGTATGTGTATCAGCTGTCCGGTTACCATAACACAGGCATTTAATCGCCTAATTCGGAAACGGATAGCCGTGTGTGGTATTGTTATAGTTATTATATCATTTCACTCTCAATATTCCTTTCGGCTAGTTACAACGTGGATATGACATATATGATGTTTCCAACATATAAGTAGGTATTGACTAACCAAAAGATAAGTTCGAAGTGTCCACAAGTTTTTATTCCGTTTGCATCTCACCGCGACAGTTAGAGCGAGCGATTTTCAACCTTAAACCAATGCAGTTAAAGATCTTGCACACCGCATCGAACCGTTGTAGTATGTTCCAGGGTATTTAGCATATCTAAGCGTCAATTGAACGATCCCCGCGTTTCCGATGGGGAGAGTTCTAACTGTGTAATCACATATTTGAAGGGCGATTCCATTGTGTGGAGGCATTTTGTGGTGATAATCGTATAATAAATACAGAGGCGCCTTTCCCATTGCCGTCGGACTCCATAGAATGAGTATTCTAACAGACATCACATTGGAATTTTTCCATGTGTATACAGTCAGCTGTTTCACTACATAGTATAAAACAAAGTGGCTTTCCGCTGTCTGTCCCTATGTTTGCTTAGATCTTTAAAACTACGCTACGGATTTTGATGCGGTTTCTTTTAATAGACAGAGTAATTCAAGAGGAATGTTTACATGTATAATAACAATGGATACTTTTAAAGAAAAAAAATATTTTCACGAAACAAAAAAAATAACTGTCAAATTTTTCAAAGTATCCTAGAAAATTAAAATGCTGCCCAAAGACACTATTTCACGTAGACGAAGTCGCGGGCAAATGCTAGTTAAGTAATATTTTATGAAAACAGTGACAGGTACTTACTTACTAGTACTTATACATAACGTAATGTTAGAATAAATAAACGAGACGAAAAACTTGTAACTTGTATTTTTATTAACCGGTAAGAGAGAGCACAGACAGAAC
>DWUN01002607.1:0-13502 GCA_018249975.1 Passova gellias | reverse complement strand
ATATATTCAACAAATTATCACTACACAGTATAAAACAAAGTCGCCTTTTCTGTCCCTATATCCCTATGTACGAGTACTTTAAAACTATGCGACGGATTTTGATGCGGTTTTTTTTTAATAGATATTGTTTGTGATTCAAGAGGAAGGTTTATATGTAAAATAAAGCTCATTATATACAAGAGAAATACTTATTATATTTTGTATGGCAGAACAACGTTTGCCGGGTCAGCTAGTTATTAATAAATAAAAAGTACAATTAGACGGTCTTATCGGTATTAAGCGATTTCATTTAGATACCATTATTAGAGTAAGACATATAAAATGACATCGATAATTTAATTACCTTCATGTGAAGAATTTATTTCAAATCTATGGAAATGATGATAAACAGAGTTAGAATGGAGAGAAAATGATAAAAGTTTCACAAACATTATATTTCGCTTGAAAGGAAATCTCTTAAAATATGCGGATGCATAAGTGATGCATATTATGACGTTTATTACTTTCCCACAAAACTCAACTCCGCATTACGCTCCATTAGTGTTTTTAAATTTTGCAAACGTGTTTTATATTCAACGAGGTTTATTCTTGGATCAGGAAAATAAAGGGTTAACTGTAATAAGGATGTTTTGCTGTAAAGTAACCCTTTGCGTTTAAAGACAATGGATTACAGTATATCAACCGCTTAATTAACAAAAACTGTAGCAAAGTGCTTGACCATAAAATATTATTTTCACTCCGAAACGATCCACGTCAACTATGCTGATATAAACCAATATTTTCGTGATAGTGCCTTCTACAATTTTTTTTAATAATTTAAATTATATATTCCAATTACGAGTATAAAAGGACTATACAATATGTTATTTAGAGATGTAAAACTTTCCAAATAGGTAATTATATTTAAAAAGATCACTAAGCAACTTCCAACATTCACTTCAACCATTAAGGCAAACAGATTGATATCGCTATTAGCATCAGATTTCGTTTCGTTGCCATCAAAACATACAAAATGCATTAGTAAATCGAGGACTGCAAGTTTGGAGTATATTAATTTATTACTTCCCGAAAGTCGTCTCTCCATTACGCTCCATTAGCGGCGCTTTTAAATTCGTAAACGTATTCCATAATGTGCTGAGAGACACATTTACGAATGTTGAAAAAATTCTCCAAATGCCATTATGGCCGTTTATACATTTTTATTTTCAATTTAAAAATGTATGTTTCAAACTCGCGCTTAATAAAAATACACGTGAAAAATGGCATCAAACTAGAAACTTCAGGATCGCGAAATTTTTTTATTTTTATTTATTTTACCTCAAAAAGTTGACAGCGTGACATACATATATTTTGGTTTTGATTTGGTGTAGGTACTATCGAACTCTTTTGACTCGCTGAAAACAAAAGAAAATATGTACAGCTGACTGAAACCCTCACTAGTTAGAGAGGCACTCTAAGAACATCTTGTGTTATACCGCTTAAACATCTTCCGGAGCCACAACTCAAGTGCTCAGTCTGTGGGTGTTTGTTGGCAGTATGACGAATTGACAATATTTATGTAGTTCAACACGCAGTGTATTTCCCATATTTATTGAAATAAGATGTTTTCACGCTTTAAAAAGTATCTTGTATACCCCGATATGAGGGTCTTACAGCTAATAGTTAAAATCTTTGCATTCTATTTTGTTTTATGAACGAATAACCAAGAAAAGAAAATTTTGAAACCTATTTTTTGCTCACTGTATCAAGTACCTACTCATATAATATTCAGCAAGTTTTCAGATAATATGGTATGAACAGATTTTATTCTCAGTCGTCGTTGTTATTAGTATAAATATAGATATACAATACCAATTCTAAATACCTATATATAAGTTAGACACGTATTATCCGAAAACCACGACTATAACATTATGCTAAGTGCCGTGTAAATTATCAATAAAAAAGATGGCACATTGAAAAACAGGGCGTGAGGTGATCACGAGGTAATATATGTAGTATATTTATAAGCAAGTTAGGTTTTTAAGGACAGAGATATTTGATAATCAGTGCTTTCTGCCTATCCCATTAGGGACCTGGCGTGATGGTATGTTATTGTTGTTGTTGTTATATATATCTAGTTAAGTTTCAATTAGTGTGCGCTCATTGTAGTACTGTGTAATTATATAGTTATTATGCAAGTTTAATTACGCTCTACGTAATAAGACATTTAAACGGTTATCTGTGTTTACCTGAAACGTGCCACGAGAGAAAGTGATTTACGGAATAATAATACTGTATAACCGTATTTCGTACTAATTTTCACATCATACTGCTGAAACGGTTTCATATGAGAGTTAAATCAACTCTTAACGAATTAGCGAATGAAAGATTGTACGGGAATGTTGGGTCTAAAGGAGTGTCGACACACAACACAAAACAAGTATAATTATAATAAACAAACTCCATAGAAATGGTTTTTGTCCTTTTGTCCTAGCAGCCTCTGTTTTAACACGTTCCACTAATATTTGAGTTTCCGGTAAGGTAAACTTAATACTCGCATTACTGTAAGTTTTGCATTATTGTAAGAGATTTCGTGCCACTTAGTGTTTTGTTTATTATAAGTTTAATTATTTATAGGGCCTTCAAATTTGTGGGCCACCGAATTTAAGGGATATCTATTTCATTTCAGGAATGAAATATACAGAATAAGTGTTCTGTGTAAATATCTGTTAACGGATCTGTGTACAAATGAAGAAGATAAACAAATCATTATTATTAATAGCCATTATTATTACATCAACGCAGCTAATTCACACATATCGACCACACCGAACCACTTAAGATAATCTTGACGTTTAAAAACGCTTATAAAACACAAACAGTATAATCTAAATTCATATTCTGTACCAACACATAACGACTATGTAAATGTCATATGAATACCTGCGTATTATAAATACTAAACACTCAGATATCCTGTAAAATTATTGCCAAAATACACAAAATAAACCCATTTAAGTATTTCCTTGAACTAGAAG
The DNA here is from genome assembly GCA_018249975.1 of Passova gellias. Taxonomy (NCBI): domain Eukaryota; kingdom Metazoa; phylum Arthropoda; class Insecta; order Lepidoptera; family Hesperiidae; genus Passova; species Passova gellias. The sequence goes on along the minus strand of DWUN01002607.1, from coordinate 10,482 downwards.
GAGTAATCACGGGAATATATTAATTCTCATAAGATCCGGTAATAGATAAAAATATAACACAACGTGAAAAACAGTATTTAGATTTAATTACTAGATAACTCAACAATTTGCCTATGTGAACCTAATTGTTGCGTGTGCCCCCTTTCATTTGTTTAGTTATTATCGAGTTAGGGCGGAACATTTTAACTAAAATCAAATAACACCTTGAAACTAACTTCATCAACTGTAAATAGTGATGTATCGCAATAAACGTATCTGAAATACCTACCAGTCGCCATAATCAATGTTACATAGGCTCAACCTTAAATCTTTACTTTACATAGAGAGTGAAAATTTTACTAAACAAATGTCAGTAAATTATATCTTCAGGTATTTAATAGTTGTTTGGAAACGGAGGAACGTTCAAAAGGTATCACGGTGCCCTAGAAGAGACCACGTTATGTAGAATTTTCTACACTAAAACCATCTCGGTGAATTTCCTCAGCGTTTTCGGAGGATTCTAGGAACTTCATCGGTGTAGTCCTTACGCTACCTGTTTTCACTTGCCGGGTGCTTGTTCGCTTGCTTGAATAAGACATAATGCCTCATCCCATCCAGTCGTCCTTCCCGGGGTCGCGCGCCGGGCGGTTAGATCTCCCGCTCTAGGCGACAGTATCCCCGGAATTCTCTTTAAAGTTGCGTTTTACAGCAGTCAGGAAATACCGTACCTATATTCTAGTCTGAAGCTACAAGAACAACATCTATAGGTACGGAATAACTAACAAATTGGAAGCTTCTTTTCGTTCAATACCATAAAAAAATTCCCCGTATTATTAACAGTTGTAGTTTGTTAAATACGAATACAAAACCGGTACAACCCTATTTCTTAATTTATCATTTTCACCGTGACCCCGCTAATCGGAATTCAACAAGATGTTATCATTTAATTACTACATTCGCTTTTCAACTTGGACGGTATGAATTGTGTACTGAGTGAAATTGGTGTAAAAATCTTAGGTTCTCATTTAAAACTCCGCAATGCACAATACCTAGATTAGGATAACCGATAGGTCTACAGATTGCTCAGATTCCTAACATGAACTGTACACATGAACGTCGCTTTCTAGTCTATAAGATTTCATAATCAGTATTTCAACTTTGTGACATAATTAACTAAGATTGAAGAGATTTTATACGTAAAATGCTCTTACAATTGTAATCGCGTAAAATCGCGCAATGTAAACGCGAAAGCAATGCAATTAATTAAGGAATTAATAATGATAACAGTTACGGAATGAAGGAATATTCGAACAGCCTTTCTATGTAAAGCTTTGACGCTGCTTATACAATTTATCATCTTATATAAAGTATTAATTTATGTAAGTGGGTTTTTAAATTAAATATCTCATTGTAGAGTCCGGCGTAAGCTTCAAAAATAGAATTTCTAATTAAAGTGGTGCGCTCTGGTAGACTGCGGTAAAGCGTTTAAGTCGCTTTTTCATCTCTCCCCAATTCCTGACAGAAACAGGGAGAGCTTCCACGGTGTTACAAAATATGCTCAGAATATGATACTTTAAGTGACTGGTGTAGATAGGTAAATTTGCTTAAATTATAAAGCGAAATTTCAGAATTTAAACATTCATTTTCGTGGTGAATTTCGTTTACCAACTCATGCTTACAATAAATTTGAGTTTGAATATTCTGTCCGACATTACAAGATAATATTTGGACGTGATTTAGTTAGGTACCTCTTTCGCCATGATTAAATAACGATTTTCACATTTATTTGTTCAAATTGCTTTATGAGATATGTAACAAAAAGTTTACTCTTTAATTGAATTTTTTCTTGAGACGGCCCTGAAATACTGAAGAACTTTTGTAAATATTGAAGATTAGTTATCGGGAACCTGTTAATGCAAAAAACATAGAATTATCAAGAATATCGATCAATAAACTCTTATTTATTTACCCTATATTAAATTATGTTCAAAACGAATCCGAACTTATATATGGTAGGATTTTCACTTAAATTAGGTGTCAGAATTTAATACCCGGATATCTAACCGTGTTATCTAATTTGTAAGGAAGAATTTATTAGGGTGCGGATAGTAAAGCATCACGCGATGTGCCTCTGGCAATATTTGACCATATTATTAATGTATGTATATACTGAGAGAATTTAGATAGAATTCGATGGAATAATTGGTGACTTAAAATTGTGAAGATAACAATAAATCACATATCGCGTCAAGTTGCTAATTTATTTTCAATTATATTCTTCAGAAAGCATAATCCTCTTTAGGATGTTGAATATTACAAAAAGTAATCATTTAAAGTGGCCTTCCATATTTTTTGTCTCACGCAATGGGAATAAGAAACAACGTTATGTATGTTACACTGTACAAAAGTCATAGAAGAATCTGTGAGGCTATTGGGGATAAAATACGCATTATATGGCCCATATAACATGTAACATGTTGCTGAAGGCAGTACCTTCCCCGGTCATGGTGAAAGAAAACATCAGGTAAACTGCATTTTTGCCAGCGTGGTAGAGTTTAAATAAGCCGTAAGCCAACTCATTACGAGAGGAAACCCTTCCTCAGCAGTGGGACTGTAAAAGGTTAAAAATTAACATTGCGCGTGTTCCTGATTCGTAATTTTTACCACATTCCTTTACTTTGACTATATTCATAACTTTTTCTAACGCAGTGAAATTAATTTCAATATGTGGAATAGACGTAGAAAACCAAGTTTTATAGTGTAAAAGATATATAATATTATACTTGCCTTGTGAAATAAATGAATCGTGTTCATTAACAACTCCAGATAGTTTTCATCCGCCCACCTCCGCGGAAAGGAAAAATTATTAATTGACGCGAATTTAAACCTGCACCAGAGTCGGCAGCTCAGTCCAAATGAAATGTTGATTTTCCGCCGTACGCTTTCCGTCCTACTGACGGTAGATGAAACAAAATACACGTTCATTAGCGCACTCCGGGAAATTATATTACAGCTACACTTGATTATGGAATCAGCGAGCACCCGCACGGCGAGAACAGGTACTTCCAGGTTAGATAACTGCTTTAAACATTCATGGGGTTTTGTGTCCTTACGTAGCTACACGAGACGCGGACAGAATGTAATATATCATCGCGGTTTTGAAGTTTGAAACAGTTATGTAAGTGTAAATTGTTTTAGTGATGTAAATACATACATCTCGAATGAACGTGAATCCTAACATTTACCATATGAACGCTCGTTAAAAATCAATATTCAGGATGATCGCAAACCATCTCACAGTTTTCCCACATCTAGGTGGCAAACCTTAGATTTGCCTTGAAAGTCTTTGCCTGGATTTTAGGTTTGCATTATTTCGAATTTTTACAGTGATATATTAATTAATGAACTTATAAACCACGTCCTTTTTATGAAAGCTACAAAAGTTATATTACAACTTGTCATAGAAAAGAAGTACTCATGAATATTATATTCTATGTTCTGGTATAACTGTGGTGTAGGTACTCCTGAAAATAAGCCAGGTTTGAAATACGAGTATGCTGCACAACTCATGTATTAAAGATTAGTGACAAAGTCTTAAAACCGCCTTTAAAATTCATGGCGAGGCTAACGACCGATAACAGAGCCAAATAAACCGTGATGAAAATTTGCAACGAGTGCTTCAATCCACGTGACGAGGGCGCCTACGTTCATTCAAGGACCAGTTATTGATTTGTGAAATTAAAATATGACACGTATCCTTTTTATGTATAGGTAGAGGCAGGTGTTTATTAACCTTTTATGAGAACTTCCTTAAATGCGTATATTTTGTCAGTGATGAGACGTTAACGCGGGGGCCAGGAACATGAAACAGAATCCACGATGCGCTGACTTAATCCCGGGTAATGGCACGCAATAAAGTGTAAGAGGCGCTGAGTAACGTCAGACGTGCGCACGTGACCTCTTATCTTGGCCTCTACATGATTTATGTAAACATGAATTTTTATTTCACCTACTGGTATGAGGTCAAAAATTTTACTCTATTGCTTTAAAATTGTAATTGTCTTTATACGGGTATGCTTTAAAAATAAAAAATCGGGCAGGTCGTATCTGTGACTCCATGATGAACGTCTAATGTCCCGGGCGTACTGGAAAGTGTACAGGTAAGGGAATGCAATGATAACATAACTAATCACACAAACAGATTCATAAATGTATAATAATACCAAACAAATACGGATTCTTTGTGTATACGATTTCTTTATCAAGATTTGAAACACTAATGAACACTAGTACCAGTCATGTATAACATTTACTGCAGCACAGTGAGCTTTGTCGTAGTACATGTATACCACTACAGCTCAACTATATAATTCAAATAATTGTTAAATGTTCTGTTTTTGCATGCGTTTCCAGTCAAAGGTGAATACGAGTACGACATGAATAATATATCAGAAAAGATAACAACAAATTAAATAGTCAATAATCCAGATTGTTTTTTTACGTAGTTGACTTATAAAAAAACCTTATTATGAAAGATACATAGAAACAAACTAGTAAAACCGTAGTTTTTAACATGAACATAGATTCTAATAAAATTATCTAGTATCCACTGCATTCATAGTGACGACATATAGTTAAGAAATAGCATCGTTTTGGCGTGGTTTAGTTGATCACAGCTACAAGTTATTAGCATTCCCGAGAACTTAGTAAGTATTAAAAGATTGGCCTTAATATCTAGAATAAAAAACGAAGAGGTGAGTAAAAAGAAAGATACACGGCCGCAACAATTTCTCTTGCGGACATTTTGCTTGCCTTTATTGGTTATATTTATCAATGGGAGCGAGCGCCGGTAAATAAATAGCTCCCCTGTTTCTAGTGAATCTCTTTTTCTTTGTAACATCTTTTCTAAAGTACCGATGTAAATGTTGGATCTTGTTATTACATAAACTTATTTTCCTGCTTAAACTTTACAAAAAAAAATCATAAACCCATACCGAACTACAGGTTTCATAATATAAAATGCTTAATTGCGTAATACAAAAGCAACAAATTGGACCATTTGAAAAACATGCAAGTAGAATAGACAGATTTCAATTTACATTTCCTCCTTTGGTAATAGGGTTAAAAGGTTCTAGAATTGAGAATAATCAGTATACAAATGAATAAAACAATACGTAAAGCATATAATGCACATACAATAAGAGCTAGGAGTAGTATTACACATTTAACAAAACTCCACCGCCCCATGCTATACATTGTTCAAGGCGTCGCCTACAAGACTCTGTCGGAAATGGGCGTAGAATCGTAAGATTTAAACGATTACCCTACATACGTAAGCGATAAGCTTGCAAACCGAGTATTAAATTGCAAGCGTAATCACGTTTCTCCATTCAATCGTATATCATGTCCTATATACCATGTAACAGAATAAGGTCGCTAACTAAAATCTCCTTTATAGTGCTAGGCTTTAACCAACGTCAACTCAAGTAATTATTTATTTATAATACTTGATAACAAATTCCACAGCTTTTAAAAATAAACAAATTTATCAGGAGTTGCGGTAGTAAAGTTTTGACGGATGAAAATTGTTTTCGGCAGTGTTGTACCGTAGGTTATATTATGTGGTTCACTAGCAAAAGTATACAACTTTGTGTACTGACTATTCTTGTTTTTACGCCATTGACCTATGCTCACTTTCATGTCCATACAACTCAAGAACACATTCTCAACCACGTTGATCGTGCAAATATTGAAATGGTTACAGAGATAAATTTAATTACAACGAATTTCTAATGTGGTAGTACAGTACCACATTTTCTTTATAGCCTAGTGTAACGCTTCAGTATGATTGACAACCCTCTTCTATATAGGATTCTTTAAATCAGTTTATATAAGTTATACTCACACATTGAAGGAAGTGTAGATAATGCATTTTTAGCACAGGCAATTAATTATGATAAAGATCAGTATACATGGAATGTTATAATATTATTAGCAAATATGTAAAAATCCCGTGGCACGAGGTTTGCCCAACTAAGAATTGTCCTATTGTCCTACAAATGTCCTACAAAATTTTGTCCAATATTCAATTGTAAAAAAAAAATGCAAATGTTATTTGATTTTTTTTTTCTGTTTACGTAGGGCGTATAGCGTATGTCAGAGCATTAATAAAGTAGAATTGCAACCGAATAGCCGCCTCTCTTTACACTCCCGCGTCGAACCCTATAATTTAAAAAATTGAGATCATGTATCGAAATAAACTGTCCTATGTCTGAAGAGTGCGAAATTTCATTACGATCGGTTCAGTAGTTTTGAACTCCATGGATGACAAACACTGTGACTGGAGATTTAAATGTATAAAGATATAACAGTTTAATTTATTTTCAGCGAAAATCGAAAAAAAGAAATTATTTACCTATTCTCTTTATACATAACATACCGGTCGTTACGTAAAAGTCGTTAAGAGACAAGAACGCCCGAGGCACTGGGCTATCGTATGACTAGATCACATTCCAGCTCTGAACTTAGTTCAGCAGTGTTCTACTTTGTTTTCATTTGGCATTGAAAGACCTTACTTCGGTGTATCGCCTAACTAATCTTGTTTCGGAAGGCACGTTCTACTTGTTATTATATTTTGTGCTACTTTGAAAATATTAATTAATTTAAAAATCGAATTTTAAAAATACTTATGGATAGTATAATTAACAAGTATGTTATGTGCAGTCATTTTGAAGCGGATTTTTTTCATTTTAAAACATGGTTATTGGATCTTGGGAGAGATCCTTTGATTTGAATTATGAAACGTAAATAAAACGTAAGCCTTTGCTGTCCGTTGAAGTAAGTATAATTCGAACGTTACGAGTACATTCACGAATGAATGGGTATTCATTCGTTCGTTCATTAAATCGATTTCATATTCCGCGCGCCGGTTTATCAGAGACTGTTGAAAGAGCATTGAATAGATTGAGTTTTTCTCCTCCATTCATCGATATCACACCTCAAAAAACAACTTTCATAAGTAATTAAGTACTCTTTTCATAATACCTACACCTATGGTCAAGAGATAAAAACATTCATGAAGCGATGGCAATATGCTCAAAAATTTTGCTGGCATCTTTTGACTTATTTTCCTTGCAGTTACAGTTTTTTTTACTTGTATAGGTGCAGTTTATTTGTCATCGAATCTGTAAATCGATAGAACATAGAAGATACTGTGATGGACGTAACGGACGAGTATACTCGTACTTTAGTCGAAGCTTTGTTATTGGCACACACAAAGTTAATATTAAGCTGAATCCCAAGATTTTTTTTTAAATAAAACATCTAAATATGATGATCATTTTAATAGGAATGAGAAAAATATGATGACCATTTCAATAGGAATGAGAAAAATATGATACGACATTATAAAATATTATTTTTACATATTTGAATACAGAACTTTATAAATACAACCAGTATTACTTTTAAACAGCCAGTATTTTTTCTAAACAGTCAATTTGAAAATTTTTGTAAGTAGAAAAAAGTTAGATAAGAAGCCAAAATATTTATAAAACGGCGTTTTTGTAACTTCATGTAGCAAGAGTTTTAAATTAAAATTTTCAATATTATTTTTTAAACGTAGTTATATAAAAACCCAAAGGAAATTTAAAACAAATTAAGTATATTGCATATTTCTTCAGATGCGTTTTACAGATCAGATATGGAAATTCCTTTCGCTGAGTTTCTGTCGGAATTTAATTTCCTCTTTGTTTCAATACTCCCAGAGTTTTAATTTGCAGTTTGAAACGTGTCATATTCGAGTTAATACAACTGAATGTTAAGACAATTCTAAAAGTTTTGAATGAAATAAAGTAACAATGAATTTTAAAAGTTCCACGTTTTGTAAGAAGAAAATATTTCCATTCACTGATATCTTGTTGAGACGTAACGAATTAAAATAAAGTTGAATTTGGAATAATAAAAAAAACAATCTTGTAATGATACATTTCGCTTAGTACTTTTCCCTTCATGTACGTATTCATTTGTCGATAACAGAATTTTTGTACCACTTTACACAATATGTAGTAAAAAGTCAGGTATTTGTTTAAAATGTCAAATTTAATTAGATTTACTTACGTTAGTGCTCCATTTATTCCGTACTAAAATACCGCACACATTCGTGGAATAATTAATAAATCAGCTCTATTTCAATATGCTTTCCAATTCCCTGTTCGAAGGATTCGTAAAGTACCAATTGAATATAATATGTAATTGGGAATTTATTAATTAGCAGCGTGTTGTTTTCTAATAAATGGGTTTAAATATACAGTTATGCCTGTAATAGTCGTATATGTGATTGATGTATGTGTACAGTCGATATACTATTGTCTCGGTTTAACGACCTAACCTAATAGTAAATTCATTATTGTATTCATAATTCAAGCACCAATCGTTGACTTTGAATTTTTAACACAAACGAGGTTCGCGCTTAACTATGTGTTTTTGACATAAATTTATCGCCTCAAGTTCACTGTACCAGGTTTTTCTTGATAGGGATTTCAGTCCGTCAGTAAGGGTTTCTCACTAACACGTTTACTTTGTTTTTAAGCTTTTTTTTAAACGTCTCTCGACCAGATCTATTTGCTGTTACAGACCAAAATTATTTTTTGCGGAAAAATATCGAATTTTGACAGGAAAACACGTTTTAATGAAATAAGCACTACAGATGGCGTTACGGGCGCAATAATAATATGAGGTGTGAACAACACGTAGGTGAATTCGCTAGTAACAGCTTCTTGTATTCAAATAAATGGTTAAACAACGTCTAGTACAGATGCTACAAGAAGTAACTGAAGGTAATAAAGTATATCGATTTTATGCAAATGGAAAACTTCAAAGTAAGTCAAGGTCAATAATTTAATCACCGCCGTTATGCAAAGTATGGATAATGACCCTTTACAGTTACGAGTTTCCGTGCCCAAGAAACAGCCAGCACGGTAGTCAAGTAATTGTGTGAAATCGTATACGAAGGGGAACGCTATTCGAAGTTTTCATATAAATTTTATGTGTTCCATGAAGCAATGACCACGCTGAAGGCTCGTTCGAAGCGAGCTTGCGCCAAGTCGAGTAGCTTGAAAACTTTTGTAGAGAAACATGAAGACTTTGAAAACTCGAAGAGGTAAAGGATATATGTAATTTTGAAAGAGTTATGAAAAAGATAGGATATCATGTTTAAAAACTAATTTGTTATAACGAACTTTGTTATACTTACTACTTAATCTTGGCTTATGTTATATTTGGATTTATATTGACTGGCTAATATTGTTTTTTTAATTCGAATACAATGCTAGTCTATGTAGTTAGACGGGTTATTTTTAAAACTCGGTAATTTTACGTGATATACTTTTTTTTGCTATTTACTAAAAACATATTGAGTATTGTCACAACTATATCTATTTTCTGTTTATGTCGATCTATGTCCATTAGGTTAGAATGGAAATTTTATTTAACCATTATATTTATTAGGGTGTTTAAGTTATCTAACAAATATTATTACATTATTCTTTCTGAACTCTTTCTTCTTTTTATTATCTTATTAAATCCCCTGTTATGAACACACCGATATCATTCATTATGTTACATGGCCAAATCGACGACGTATAATTGATGTTGGAAACATATATCGCCATGCTGATCTTCCCTGTATAGGAACCTGAGTTCAATTTTCGTATGACAGGAAGGTGTGCAGCATGTTTGAAAACATCGACCCGAATAAACTCACCTCTTAAGTTTGCTCCATAATTTTCCATTCTTCGGCAATAATAGGATCTTACAGTATATTAAACAACGATATAGCAGCCATAAACAAAATTTCAGAAAGCAATTTTGCCGGCATTACAGTTCCGCGCTGTAGCACCATATCGTATATCTTGATATTGTCATACTGCTCTGCACTGATTGATAAATGAAACTAGCTAAATTTATAGCTGAAATCAATTTTGACGACAAGCTGGAAGTGATTTTTACAGAGTTGATGTTGGAAAAACCACAGATAAGAAAAATAAGTATGCACAGTTCAAATATTATAAGCGATTTCATTTCCTAGGATTACATAGCCCTCTTTTCTATATAGGTAATTCAATTATAAGCACTCCATTAAAGCTAACCATTAAAATTGGAGAGAAAGGTTTAGGCTTGTTTTCGAATGACCGTTCATAGTACGTAGTATGTACCTACATTTTGAATTTGTTACTTATATTAACTTGTATTTTTTATATGAATATTTTTTTGTTATTATTCAGACACCAAAATTAAGTTTTTATTATATATACATTAAATAAAAAAATTATACTAAATTCAGTTCAATCAAATCTTTCGAGTTAGCATCAATTCTAACTTATTGTTTATGCAAGGTATTTTTTATATCTATTACCTAAAAGGTACAAAAAAGTATCAATTATTCAAAAACATTGTCATATGAAGTAGAATTACTTAATCTATCTACTAGTAATTCTAAACGAT
>DWUN01002606.1:0-13502 GCA_018249975.1 Passova gellias | reverse complement strand
TGCGTCGCGCTTCAGATTTTCGCGTGAAATTCTCTTTGTGCGATCGCTTGCGAGGCCGATTGCAGATGCAATTGTTAAACGTCTTACGATAATATGAAACAACATGATATATTTCAATTAGTGTTGTTTTCAAAGTTAACAGGCAAAAGCTCGCGAAGCTTATTCCGCTTACCTACCCTTCGTAATCTTGGAACAAACGTTTCATTTTGTATTCATATCCAAATGCAAATCACGCTCTAAATCAGGATTAGAAGCTAGCCAATTGAGGATTTATACGGCATCAGGGCGATTGTGGCTCATGTCGAATTTGCGCAGCATTATAAATCACCTGGATACCCAACGAAGCGCGTACAAGTCAGACCCTACTAAAGGGACGATGTTGCCGATAAAATATGCGTCTGCGAGCCGGTCACCGAAATGGTAATATTGTTAACAGGGAGTAAAATAACTACACAGGAAACCAAAAGGAGAATTATGCATCATCTCGGGAATTTCTCAATAAGATGTGTTGTGCGCGTGGGGCCGACGCGGGCGCCGCCCCGCGGCGAAGCGGTGGCGCCTCTATCGATTATTCGTGCGTCCCGCTCGCGGGTAGCGCGGCGTCCCGCTCGCACGCACGCGGGTGGCGCCCGCCGCGTCATTACCGCCGCGCGGCCACCGGCTCGCGGGCGACCTCTTCCAGCGCTGGCTTGAACACGGAGCTCGCAGGCTATATCATTAATCTATTACGACGATCGTAAGGTGGGCTCGCGCATGTGAGGTAATTCCTCCTTTTTTCATCGTCGTCTCGAATAGAATTCGTCGTCGGGCGCGGTGAAAGGTAACGACCGATATTCGGTTTTATGGAGCTTAATTAGCGTCGATCTTTCGCTCCGTCGGCGGCTCGCTCCGATTTTATATCACTGAGCGTTTATAGGCCGATATTTCCCGGAGAGATCGCAGATAGTTTGAGTGGATGTCACGCTGGGAGTCGTGATCCGGGTCGGTCGTGGAAAGGTGAGCCGTATTCGGCCGTAGCGGTGGTTCGCGTCGTTTTCTCTGCGGTCTGTCCATATCGAGAGCGGCGCGGGCTAGAGCCGAATGTTTATGGGAGTAGTCAATCCGCCCTCCGGCGTCGAGGCGTGCCGGCTGCGCGGGCGCCGGGCCCATTCATATTTGTACAACTGCCCGCTAATTACACCCTGCGCCGGACCTCGTCTCGCGATGCCGGCCTGATTAAGTTCTTGACATTATATTATTTCGTCTGAAGTAATAACTGGTTCCCGAACCTTGTTTACGATGTTTTCAGGCTATTGGATATTTGTCAACGCATGTTGTATTATAGTGCAGTGGGTGGTACCGAGTAGCCGCTGGAGAGGTTAATTATTGCAATTATCACGATAGCTATAAGGACAGCAAATTGCGAAGCTAAGGATACAATTATCGATTCCCCATTAAGGAACACATTCGATTATTGTAAGATAATTATCATCATTATACTCGCACGCATTAAATCATTGATGACTATTATACTCTTTTTTGTAACTAGACAGGCCCTTACTAAAGTAACTTTATCTAATAACGTTTCAGTTATGACAAAATAATCATAACGTTGCAACTTGAGCTAGGTCCTACCCGCCAACTATCCTCTGCAAGGATCAAAATTAATCAGAGCGCTGCTACAAAAATATCCTGGAGGTCCAACGAGAATCATACCAGTAGGTACGTACTTAATCAAAATTATATCAACTTCCAAGATTGCAACATTTACAGTACCTGTATATTTGTTGCTCAGTTTACCACAAGCCAGTATTAACCGAGGCGCAATTTTCTCTAACTGCTGCTCGCCTAGTACTAAATTAAATTCTGATGTCGTAGTATTAAGTTGTAAACCATCGCGCGCTCAGAATCAGGTTGGAAAGGGAAGGCGTATGTGAACTTGCTGTCCTTATCGCTGTATGGTTATTGAAAAGTACTCGTTAGTTTAGTAAAAATAATTTTTAAGTATGAGCTTATATGAAACAATAGTCATGGCATGAAAACATGGAAGAGGATTAACAAGGAATAAAAACTATATATTTACCATGCATAAATTATATAATATTGAAATTTGAAGTTACACATTTCACATAATTCGTTAATGTATAATACTTAATATAAAATTCTTCGTATGTACGTATGGGCGTATTTAAAAGTAAATACTATCCAACGATATTCGAACAAATCTTTTAAAATATTACGTAGTATTCCAGAAAAAAAAATTTGCTATGATATGTTTGATGAAAAAAACCTATGAGAATTTAAATATAAGCACCGCGGAAATGGCGGGATTGACAATTCCAGGTACAAAATTCAAATGTCATATAGTATTCGTTCAAAGTCGTCCCTAGATGGTACACGACAATAGTAGGTATTAAAAAATTATTCAATCAATCTATTAACATGGCCGCCCTACATAGCGCGTTAACTGCAACATTTCGAAAGCCAGTCACACAACGTAGGTGGCATTGGCGTCGGCAATGTCAATTTTAACGTTCATTGAAAAAAGTGGAAGAAATGACTAATGAATCTACCATTAGTGATTGAAAATTACAATAAGACATTTTTATATGACAGTATAAAAGAAACATGTTGTCCCTGTATGTACAGATACAGACTGTGTAATACATTTTAAAGTATCTATAACAGATTATAAATAATTTATTTCGCTATTAGTCATTCTGTAACTACACTTATATGGTGCTTGTAATTAATAACGCTTAAAGTAATGATATTAAAAAAGAACTGCAACATTAAGTTTCATACATGTGTAAAAATACGTAGCAAAATGATATTTTTTTCAAAATTACTTAATAACTCGTAATAATTATTTGGAAACAACACCACGTTTCTCTGTCAAAATTCAAGACAATCATGAAAAGGAGTTTCGATTAATTAAAATGAGTAGTGCAAGAAATTGCCATAGTGTTGGGAGATAAATACGAAATTAATTAAGGAAATAAATAAAAATTAAATTAAATTATTTTTTAATTAATTAATTAATTAATTAAATTAATTAAATTAATTAATTAAGTAGGTAACTATCGATTGAAGTTATGCAGGTATCTGTCTAACAATTTTACTAATCCAAAGATGATATTTATTATTTCATAAAGCAAGTCTTACTTCATTCGGCCCAAGTCGGGGCGGAAAGCAGCTCAGTCGCTTATTATGAATGTATTCAATATAAATCCATATATTATTATTTAAGTGCACAATTAGTTATATTTAATGTACAATCGTTGATAAATAATTTTATCCATAAATAATAATATGCCATCGGACTTTTTTATTCACAACTAACCGGTAAAGGAGACTGGGTTACGATGACAGCTGTATTATATGAGATAAATATCGATTATTGGTGTTAACTCGGTCCTACACTGCCCACTTCCCGGAGATGCCATAGACAAATCAAAGATGAACAGACAAAACATAAACAATTCATTTTTGTTGTTAGGAAAAACTGTTATTAAAAAAAAAATCTTAAAATGGGCCTCATTAATTATAATTATTATTTTATTTTTATTAAAAAGTCTACAATCACTAGGAAAAGTAAAACTTAAATTTAGCGTGACATATGCTGGATAGGTTATTTATATAGATTTAAGTAGCGTTTTAATACGAATCATAATTGTCACTACCGAATACGGAATATTTTTCAAAATTGTTTGCTTATACAGAAATCGCAAGACCTGTCTGTGAAAGTTTTAAAACAACGCGCTTAGTTTTCGCGAAACAAAGTTCGACTATCCGTTTCGTTGCTAATACAAGACTGTAATAAATCATGGGTCGCAAAGAAAATATTTGCTGAAGCGGCCGACACCGCATTATTAAAGTAATTTAGCGTTCTCTGCGAGTCGTCTACTCTGTCGACTCTGTTTGTTTTGCAGGCGAGAACTTTGCACAACCTATTATTACCGACTCCTCGTACTTTTTAACGGGTATTCACAACATTTGGTTGATTGCTTTGAGACGTTTTTCAATAACACGTGCTGTTTAAATTGTGTAATGCTTTTATTCAATACGAACGTAATAAATTTTAATTTATACAGATTATTACATACTATAACATCACGCCAGATCGATAGCGGGGTAGGCAAATAGCATCTAGAGCCAAATATTCTTCTATCATCAAACATACGCGCCGCTTTCGAAGACTGGACTCTCCCATCAGCCAGTATTTGATTTATTATAATAACTGGCTGACCAATATTAAAAACATAAATGTTAGCCAGTATCAAGACTTATAAAACTGAGCGTCGCCATCTATTTGCTATGAATAGTAACCACGATTGGCAAATGTTTGGACTGTAGTATTGCATTATTTAATTTTACATTATGTTATATTTTAAGGGTCGCTTAATTTATTGGTCTAGCAATAAAATAATAATAGCATCTCAAGTCAATACTGTAGCAACGTGATGAATGAAGCTTTTCGAAAACCCAGCAGTAAAACTCTAATCATCCGCAACCAAACGTATTCGAAGCAGGTGTAACCAACATTTGGTTAATCTTTACAAAATGTGTTTTTCATAAAGCCACGCTATCGTATTGTTACGAGGGCCATTGTTCCAGTAATGTGTTAGATTGTGAATGCGGTAGTTTTTTCTTTATAAACGCGTTTCTGCACGTTTATTCAGAAAATGTGAAAACGTTTATAATTCATATACCTGCCACAAGTTTAGTTCGTTTGTGGCGAATATTACAGTATTTGTCAGTTGTAGTGCTTCTTTTCTGTATTTTTTCTTTTTTTCTTTTTTTTTGTATTCTCATTTCCAACGCAGCCAAAAACAAAACATTTTGAAAACATTACATTGACTTTTGCTCGTGCTTGTTCTTGTGCTTGGTCGAAATGATTGAATGAATGAAATCCAGAATGTCATAATATAAAGGTTATTTTAAACAAATTGTCACTTTGCTTGCTTAACTCGTAGAGCATAAATTTAAGTTTATTGGTACATATTTTTTATAAAGGATATAACATTTTCAATAACAATATTGTGAGGAAACCTGCACACCTTAGAGTATGTTATAAAAATGTATATTGTTTGTGTGGTGTGTGAAGTCTGCCAATCCTCACTTGGCCAGTATAGTGGCCTAAGGCCTATAGCCCCTCACTATGAGAGGGAACCTGTGTCGAACAGTGGAACAAAAAAGGGCCAAAAAAATTATATCTTACTTAAACCCCTTTGTTAATTCGAAGTTTTTTTATTTTTTGATAATACCACCTCGTTTTATATAGTTAATACTTTTGTAATAATTCTATTTGAACTATCATCATTTAATACAACAGCAGAGACAGATAATATAATTTATTGCAACAATATTAGCACCAACGGTTAGTTCCCAATGGAAGACATACTACCTCGGGCTCGCCGGAGGCGCGGCCGCTCGCCGTAAAATCGCGTTATTATTATTAATAATCAACTCATTCACTCTTCGATGTTATATCTGTTATTTTGTTACGGCTCGTTGCTTCTCAGAAACGTGTGAATAGGATAGCCATCTAATAGCTTGAGACAATACTGGTACTGATTCCGTTTGTGAGTATAATTGTAACAGTACAATAAATTCAGTCTAGAAGTTTCTTCGATTACAATTATTATTAATAGCAACAATTATTATTATTAATTAATATAGTGTTATGGAACAGTTACATTCAAAAGTTATATACACATGCTTCAAATTAACAATTTGATTGAATTTTTTGTCACCAATTTCCTATTTAATAAAGTACAGTAAATTCTAATTAACAACTGCTTTATCTGAATCAAATAATGCTAATTGACGTTCAAAACGCGGCAACGATCGTAACGTGACATTTTACTGTGATATCAACGGAAATGAACAGCCGAATGTAAACGTTGTGCATTTAGTCAAAAAACGGAAAGTCCAGTTGAACGATAGACGACTGCGAACACCGCGAGTGACCCGCCTCGTCACCGGAATCCTGTATTACTGACACCGCTGCATGCCAGTTTAATTGCCGACATGTGTTCCATGCCTTAGTTGGGCCGCAATTACAATACTATTTAGTTGCCTTAAACAGCACTTGGCGTTTAGAAATTATGTGCGTGTATCGGTTACTAGGCTTGATGTTTAATTTTTTTTTTTAATAACCGCCGCGAAAGCTAACTATTCGGCCAACTATTAATATATATTATGTATGTTACAAGTGTAATATTATATTGTTTCTTTAGAGCTATACCGCATTTCCTCAATAAACTATTTTAGAACTAGGTCGACTAGCTACTGCCGGCCAATTACAACAATCCCGTTCGCTTGTCAGGCGTGTTGCGCCTTTATTCTTACATGACTAAAGTTCGTTTTTCTCTCCTTCGTAGGAGCTCATCTATAGCCAAAGCCAACGGATGTTGTCAAAGTTGCTGTGGCCCAATCCAGCACCTAGTGCGCCCCGAGATCCCCACTCAGACCATTTGGTTAGTAAACCTTTTGATTTTTAATTATATTTAATTCAAATGAGATATTTTTATCTTTAATCAACACTTTGCGAAATTTAGCAATGAACAAGAGTCTTAAACTCTACAAAGTTTATGGTATGTAGCCACAGACAACACATACTACTGCAACAATTAAATTGTAACTACCACACTTAATCAAGTAGTCGTAGCATAGATAAAAACAAAAGCTATGACTATTGCTCATCCAACACGCTACAAGAACAAAAAATTGAATAGCCCAAAAACAAGGAAATTAGAAATAACGTAACATAATAACCGTCAAACACGTCGTTTTCCGATAACGCCCCAACGAGACTCCAGTTAAGTATCGTTGAGTTTTTTGGCGCCTAAAAAATTTATGGTCGAAATCATAGCGGCAGATGTTAATGATTCTATTATTTATGATCGAGGTTCATATATATTTTCGTTTTTTTTTTTACATCGACGTTTTTATGAATCGGATGTGTTCGAGAACAGCTCAGCCGTGTAATTTTCTATGTTATGAGGCGTTGTACAAACAAATGATTAGTTTTTGCTAGTTTTTATAGAATAAATGCGCATGCAACTGTATAATTTGTCTATGGATAAGGGACAGACAAATTTATACAGAAACACAGGTATAAAAAGCTCGCTTTTTCTGACGATTAACAATAGTTAACACACACCATAACTTTTTATACCAATGTTTTAATTAACAAGCAATTTCATAATAAAAGTAATCCATCAGCATAAAGTTCAGCGTATGGTCGATGCTATAGACAACCACAAGTAACTTTTAAAGTTTAACTCGTGTCCCAGTCACAAAATGCGTAAACAAATGAAAAACCGTAAGTAAATTCGAAACTTATTATTGAGATATTATTGATATTGATGCATTATAAGAACGTAAGATTCTATGTTCAAAAATAGTTTTTTTCAATTCTTAAAATATATCACGTTGTAAGTAGGCTAGGTGGCTAAAAGATCAATACAACTTGCTTTATTTAATTTTGCGTCATTAAACAATATTTTATATTAAAATAAATAAACGTAAACCCCGCGCCAAACTACTGCAGGACTTAAGTTCTCAATTTGCCGTCGCGACGACGCGCCCGCCATCTAGTTGAACTCTCGGTAACAATTTACATTTTTCCGATAGTACACTACTGTACTCCACTTTTTTATAAGGGGATAAAGTAAAGTAAGCGATTTGTTGGTAGATTTATAAATATAAATTCACTCGAACCGATACAAAAAAAAATCTTTAAAGCAGTTAAGACGTTTCGTTATTCAGTTTTGCGTCAATTACAGAACCAAAAAGTAAATGAAAACAGTCGAACGTCGAAATTTAAATCTGAGACGGCAGGCGCCAGAGGCTATCAAACAAAGGTGTCTGTGGCGTAATTATATGGTAGAAAAACACCTTAGGAACCCAAATATTTGTTATTTAACACTTCCACGCAAATTGACACCTTAAAACGTTACAGAAAAAGTGACTTATGCGTTGTCTCTACTAAAGATGAGTTATTAGAAAAAACCGAAGTCTACAAAATTGGCGTAAAAAGGACTTTAATTATATAACGATTAGGGGTATGGTATTGACAATGCTAACAAGCGTTTGTTTAAAATTGAGGTAATAAATAGTTATAGTGTCGTTAGCAGCTGTCCGTCTGTCTGTTTGTTTATTGCCTTACTGTTTTGACATATGCTTCTTATTGGTACAATTATCCGAATTATTCCAATTCTATCTTATTATTATGTTTCACCATTAATTAGCAAGTCAATAAAATGTATTTTTATTTAAAAGGTACTTATAATTATAATAATTTAGAATTGCAATTTCGTTTATGTATTTAATAATAATAATATTCTTTTTCGGAATAATGAAATTTAACAGACAGATTTTAGAGATCATTAAGATTTAGGTCACATTGTCTCACGAGTTTGTTTTCCATCTAAAGTCTAGATAGCTGTTTTTCGATAGCAGGTATCGTGGTTCTTCACTACTTATTTTAAATCGATTTTCAAGAAAGATGCTCAATTCTTTAGCTATCTATCTTGATGCTTTCAATTCTTAACGAAACGCCCACTGCCGTGTATAAATAGCTGAATAGGACTCTTCATGTTGCTTAGTTCAGTTATTATTAGTTATTAAAACCATCCACCTATAGGACTTTTTCGAAGGTTTCGTGTAGTATTAATTATTAGCGGCCAGTTTTATAAACTATTTTATTTTTACTGTATGTGGGTTATTCTATTGTATATATTTTGTAGGTCTATTTTTTATTTAAACATTTAATAATAACTGACATTGTCACTGCATTGTCGTGTATACAAAAAAATCCCACAATTTTCCTGTATTTACAGGTAGAAAGTGCCACTAGACATTAAATAAATGGATCACTGGCCATGCCGTGTCGACGATTCTAAAACTATTGGAAGATTATTGTATAAATGAGGTAATAAGAGATAATGTAGAGCTCTTTTCCTCTAATACATTCGATATAAACGCATCAGTATCGGCTACGTCGGAGCCAATCAATTACAGCTTAGAGCTAAGCCTATTGCGCCCTCCAACCCTTGCGAGCATCCCTTATCAATGACGCCCCTCGGGACCACGGGTGATCTTTGATCTGCGGACGACCGTGTCGTTGTTGTAAATTAGATTTGTTCTGATTTTGTTTCTTGACTTTGCAAACACGAGGCCATGTTTGTTCGTTAACGTTATAGGTGTTGAAATGACATATGTATGTCTTTTGTATATGGTATAACAAGTACTTATTACCATTGTTGTCATGCCATCATTGCGCCCGTTACGCCATCTGTAGTGCTTGATTACAACGTGTTTTTCTTGTGAAACTTCGATATCTACGCAACTGTAAGAGTCCTGTTGTATACTCGAGCACGCTCATCCAGTGCAACTTGAAGAGGATGAAAAATGTAACTGTTTTCATATTCATAGTATTATTAGATATAGTTTTTTTATCCGTTACATTACAATGTAGACTTATCCGTACAAGGCATCAGATAAATGAAAAAAACAATATTGCAAATCGATAATCTATTGACCATTCGTTTGAACTGTACGAAACTTCTCGCAGTCAAAGAATCATTTTCCCTCAAACCACCGAGCTATTTATTGGTCAACACACACACTACCGTCTACACCGCAAGTGTTATTAATTAATTTTCCTCCAAACATAGAAGCTAATTAAATATTTCAAACTGACGTTTAAGAGTAATTGCCTCAACAGGACACCTGACGCTCACTCCTTATATGGTTATTACTCAACCAGTTTTAGAAGAACCGCTTTTGAAGCGAAATAGTTACTGTTAGAGAATTTTAATCTTAGATGGCTATGCACATAAACACATGGTAAATGGCATAGAAGAAAATCAAATAATTCAATCTACTCTGCCACTACAACGATATCACGCCAGGTCCCTAAAGGGGTAGGCGGAAAGAAGTGAGTGCCAAACATCTCTATCCTTGCAAACCTGACGCGATTCGTCTACATTCGTCACTCTCTTAATGCATACACGCCGGTTTCGGAAACTCTTGACTCCTCCGTCTGCCACTACTAATGAAAGGTACCTATATCTTTTGCGAGTTGATCGTAAGATTTTTTTCTAAGAAGTCCTCCCTATGTCCGCCTCACCTTAATAATAACCATCAATAAGCATCTTAGTTTAAATCTATACATATATCCTGGGAACTCCTTGGATTACCATGATATCATCTTTTCTTCACTCTTCTGCAGACTATAGCTATAGCTGGAAAATATAGCAGATATGATAACCTACGTTACGTACTCTGCAGGACAGGTGTCACATGAACACAAGTTTTCGATTGTGTTATGATGTCTTTCTACTATTGACTGGCTCGCCTGACTGGACAGGCCTCGTGGTCGAGTGGTTAGAGACCCTGACTGCAAAACCGGAGGTCGTGGGTTCGATTCCCACCCGGGACAAACATTTGTCTGATGAGCACATTTGTATGTTCTGTGTCTGGTCGTAATAAAAAATATCTATATAAGTAACATATCATATATGTGTATATGTATATATATATATGTATGTTTATGAGCTGTCCGGTTACCATAACACAGGTATTAAATTGCCTAATTTGGAATCGGATAGTCGTGTGTGAAATTGTTCCCAGATATTATTATTATTATTATTACTTCCACTACCAAGTAATCAGCACATCACGTCCAAACTTAACAAAACGATCGCTTACAAGTGCATCATCCCTCTTTTCACTTTTGTCTCTAAATACAAATGCTGAATAATATACAGTGTCGGAATATTTGTAGATTTATTATTTGTACAAATGTAATCAACAAATAAATATTCAGTACGTCAATCTTCCCGGTATCATAAAAACTCGTTACTAAGTCGCGTTTTGCCGGCAGGTGGCGATATCTTCGCGCTATATCATATTGAAAAGATCAATTATAACCGGTACAAATATAAATAAGCCTTGTGTTCGCCCGCTCTACTTCTGTGAAGAGAAATTCTTTAATTGTCCGCGTTATTAATTAACGTTGTTGAACAACGTGTTTTTATTCGGCTAATGCAAAGTATCTTTTTTATGAAATATCACTTGTCAGATGCTTATTCGCTTTACTCGGAAACATTGACAGTTTTGTTTAATCGCTCGTTTGAAACAATTTATTTCGCCATTGAATAGTATGGACTTTATTATAATATTTTATCAAATAATTAATTCGTTCACTAAATTCTGATATTACTTTAACGACGTAAAGTTCAATAAACTTACAAAAAAATAAGTGGGTATATTTTTTGCGTGGGTTACTTTAATCGCGGTAATTGCCTTGTTGGCAGAACTGCCTACGTTCGTAGACAAAAAAGTGCAAAAACTCATAATCAAGCCCTCAGTTTGTAACGTACAAATAAGATGTCTTAAAATGTTATGATATTAGAATCCGCTTCTACCTAATTCAATAACTTTAAGGTACTCGTATTATATGTCCGTTAAATAAATCGTATAACTCGCATCGAATAATTGTAAAAGCTATTTTAATTAAAGGTCGGTTTTTGTAGTCTCAATTAAACGGTGATTGTTCAATGTTTAAGATACGAAAAGTGCAAACGTAATACTTACCCGTGGGGGCCTCTCTATTATGGTACAACACAAGCATTGTCGTCAGCGACTCACGTATTTCCTAGACATTAAATCTATCGCGCGCGCCTCCTCGTCCGCCACTCCATAACACTTCAAAAATACAAAACACAAATGTTTTAATGTATAAATTCTTCAACTTAATAGTGTAATCATAACAAATTCTTTGATACAAATAATTAAATGTCGCTCGCGAATTGCGCACGTCAATCGAGAAAATTCCCTTACCCCTGCCGTCATCAGACTCAATTTTATACTATAGCCCTTGTGACGAGTAATATTTAACATCAAAGAAAACCGGTACCCCGACGTGAGTGATAAACATTTTCTATATTCGTAACGCGAACTGAGTATTTCGAGGGTCTAGACCGATTCGGTTAAAAACGTTCCTCTACACTTACGATTTCCTGAAGCATGCGAGTGCATTTAAATGTAGATCACAAATACTATTCATAAAGACACTGGCGTCTCCGTCTGCAATTATAAATCACATCAAATCGTACGACCAGTCGCATTGATCTCTCGAACGGTGGGGCGGTTATGGCGCGATAGCTTTTTGTGAGACGGCTAGTGAGAAATGTACCGGTGATTTTATACTTAAATGGTGAAGCGGCAAGCGGCTCCGTTAAAAGGTATCTATGGTTTTATACCTTTATTCAGTATAATAGACCTGTGTGAGCGGTTTGCATTTGTGTACCTCTATTAATTCTGATGGGTGCTGTTCCAACTAAACAGGAATACCGGCTTCGCTCGATGCGAACGTTAACGTTTACGAGAGGGATAATTCGAGCGATAGACAATAAGGTGGTCCATTTCTTATTCTAATTAATGACTATGTTTTGTGTCATTATTATTAATTGAGGCACTAGGAACGGAAGGAACCGAATGAGTGTGTTCATATAATAATAAATATTTTTTTGTTGTTAAAAAAATAATAGATAATTAACAACAATTATAGATAGTTTGTGGAAATGTTGTTGTAGAATATTAAAATCATCTCACGTTGCTGCAACACCCTCGCAGCAGTTGAGCTGCGTAGTGTACCCACGCCAATGATACTCCGGTCGAAGTCGTAACACGTAGCGGTAAATACGGAACACCCTACTGCCGTGTTTCATAACTTAATTGATACATATAGGATTAATAATAAAAAAACATTAACTTCAAATGTCGCAAGAAAAATCGTAATGTTTGGATAGATTTTTAAAATAGAACTAGTTAGTAGGCACCTACAATATTACGAGAGACCCAGCCTATTTTTAAATGGCAATAGGCCCTGTTCAATTTGTATTAAACGAAACTAGCTGACACTGAGTTATTGGTAATGGATATAACCGCAATCCTTTTTACGGCCCAATGCTGGGCTTGAGTGTCTCGCAATCTCGGGAGGCGTGCAGCAGACTCCACTGTAGTCCAATGCGGATTGGTGAGAGATATGTGTTAGTCGTCAACCTGTCTGTTGGCTATGTTTTAGTGGAATAAAGGCTTCCGATGAGGCTTAACAATTCTTATCTAACCGTAACAAAAGGGTCCGATTGCGTATTGAGCGTAAGTACATGGAAGGTCAGAAATGCTCCTGAAAATTTGCCACTACCGAAAAACCCATCGATGTGATGCTTAACTTTGATCATCGTTTAAGATCTGTAACCGCGTTAAAGCGAGGGTCACGAGATTTCCACGCGAGTATTATCAAAACATATGTTTATTATATATTACTAGTTGACCCGGCAAACGTTGTTCTGCCATATAAATTATAGCAGTATTTCTCTTCTATATAATGGACGTTATTATACATACAAACCTTCCTCTTGAATTACCCTATTCATTAAAAAAAACCGCATCAAAATCCGTTGCGTAGTTTTAAAGATTTAAGGGAACAAGGGGACATGACAGAC
>DWUN01002605.1:0-13504 GCA_018249975.1 Passova gellias | reverse complement strand
CCACCTATTCCATTTGGGACTTAAACGTAACTGGTGAAATGTAGGGGTGTACTACACTCCTCTGCCTACCCCTTCGGGGATTACAGGCGTGATGTTACGTTTTTTTTTTTTTTTATTTAAGATTTTGTTACTGCCTTACTGATATTGAATCGGCTTTTGTTACAATAAATTAAACACATACAGTCAGTCTCTTTTCGTGATTTTTCTACTTTCAACAGCCTATTTCACACTCGCTGATGGTCGAACAAAATATATGTCAGGACACGTTCCTTGGATTTCCAATCCATTTCACCCAATGATTGAATTGTTCAATTAGTCAATGGCTGGAAAAGATTTAATATATTTCATTGTAACATACGTGATGTGAATGATGATGACGGTCGCTTCATAACATTAAGATAGGATTTAGAAATGAGTATTTGTATGGCGTAATGTTGCGGAAATTGATTTCAAACCCTTTTTAATTACAACATTGTCAAAACGGGTACGTTAGAAGGTTTTCGGACAGTAATTAAATGCTGTATTTATTTTGATAATTGATAGAATTTGAATTCATCACAATATCCCACACTAAAACACTGTTGCGTAAGTAGGAGATACACACATACCTAAAACTGAACCATGAACTTAATTTAAAACCAAACCATTGCTTTGACTTTCAAATTATCGTTCCAATACCCAAAGACTTAGCAGTAAAAGGGTTGATAATAAAATATAGTTTTTAATTTTTTTTTTAATAAATCCGACTATTCCACACGGTTGTCTGATTTAAAATTAGGTTTTAAATTGGGCGTATTATGGTAACCGAACAATTGATGAACAATACAAATAAAATAAAAACACAATACAATAATTAAATAGATATTTTAATTAAATCTAGACACAACAAACAAATGTACAACATAAATATTGAATTGGGCGGGAATCAAACCCACGACCTCTGGGTTAACAGTAAAGGTCTACAAACCCTAGATCAAGAAGCTCGTCTATTAAAGTTACAAGTTTGCATATAAAGTAAATATACTACTTCTTGAGCTTCAGCTTTATTAATGTTTCATAGGTACGTGGACAAAATTCTGTTTCTAAATAACGCCGGAAAATGATATGCCAAGTGTTGTGCATCGCACTATTATTCTAATGGATTGTGAGTTGACGCTAAAGGAATATCAATTATCACCCTTTGTTCTTGCTTACTCAGTGGTGCTCAACCTGCAGAAATGTGTCCGAATTTATGTAAGGTAGGTAGGTAACATTTGCAATTAGTAACATAATTATATGAACATTTTGTTGTTAACAAATTTTAATAGCGATTGGCTTGCAGTGTATCGCGGTGTAGCTTATTACAATCTTCTACGTCCTTGAAAGAATAATCTGGAAATAAAAAATGACAACAGTTTATGTACAATATTAAAATCACCCACTTATAAATAAAACATTTGCACATAAAAGGTATCGCTTAACTCGATGAATAATGTTTGACCGATATTTTAATACTAGAAAATTAAACAAATAATTTCACGGTATTTTATTACTCACCGTTGAACCTATTTCTGCTAATACATGTTTAATAAACAAAATACGTAAAGGCAGAGGTACAGAGCAGTTAACGGTAACATTCATGGAATTTATGGTACAGTTCACTTTTTACGTTTTCAACAAAATTTATTTAGTCACCTTGTCATTGTCAGAAAAAATATTCCGCTGAATCGTTTTTCGTAAATGAGGCGTTAAAGGTTTACAATCTGTAGCTTCCAAATTTCCGTGTCAATGAGTTTCGCTATAAATTCCAGAGCGCTAAAACAATAATTTGAATTATATTTTAATGACGAACTCGATTTTGTGGCAAACTCACAAAGTACACAAGCCTCAAAAAATATGGCAAGGTAATTGCTTTTATTATTGGAATTAATTTTTGCCTAAGTTTTCATATTTAGGATTATATTATGTTGTGATTTTATTTGATAAATCCATGGTAAAGATTAAGATATAACGACTTAACTATTCTGTTTACACTCATTTTTGCTTGAAATTGGTGTCCTAAGATTTATATTTTTGGCAATGGAGCTTGAAGTAAATTGCCGTCGAGTCGGCGTAGCATACGAAGGGTGGTGCTTTAGCTTATCCGCTGTATTCTTAAACCCGTATTTTATTAAGTAAAACTATAAATCTACTTTACTTCATAGTCTCCAATTTTCTTGTAAACATTTTTTTTATTATTCATATATGTATATTAAAGTAAAAGAAAATAGCAAGCATATAATAAGCAAGTATGTAATATAGCAATTGAATATGTTCAGTTTCACAGTAACAACATAACATAAACGAACATTATTTTGTCTAGTGTTCTATAACATTTCAAATTAATGAAGAAAATATGTTATTGGACACAATCAATAATTGAACATTTATCCTGCAGAGGAATATTTTTCATTTTCGTAAGAGTTGCAGTTGAAATTTCGTAGGATACAAGCAATAATATGATCTTGTTATGAGGAGACCTGTTGGAGATTGTCCAGTAGCTAGAATGAGATAACAGCCAAAAGCTTGAATATAAAGAATTTGATACGAAAACGTTACTTTTTTTGATGTTGTGACATTGATTGGAAAACAAGTGCATTGGAAATCTGACTTTTTTAATTACAGCATTAAAAATATCCAGAATTGCTGTGTACTAGTCCCAAGCGCTGCACGATTCCTATACCAAAGCAATTATGTAATCTTGAAACGACAGTTTTCGGTCAACTATTTTACTTAATTCTTTCATAGGTAGGGCCAGTTCGAGTCAAACTGTGATAATAGATTTTATACTTGAATTTACGTTAAATGAATTTATTTCGACATAACTCTAATCTAGCCTAATTTTGGAGTTTTTTGGAAAGTGATATCACAGTTTATGGGGATTTAAATAAAATTGTTTGTTTTTCTTTTCGTTTTGCTTTGCTCGGTTGCTTTGTTGGATACCTTATTTTAAAACTGAAAATACGCGACACAAATTGGAATAAATCAATGGTTTCAATAAGGACACGTATAAAGAAATTTTAACTCTGTACTTACTTATTAATTTTTTAACTAATGGAACCCAATCTAAAATAGCTCAGAGTTGCATTGAAAATCTAGAATATTTAGCAGTAAACCAGTAAAAGCTAAAACATTGCGCGGGCTCCAAAAAGCCTTAAAACTTAACAACGTTTATTGCCTCGACCAAGCTCCCGACCGAGTTTTCTATCACTATATAGGCAAGTAGATCGAATAGAGTTCAATGACTGCGAAAGCATACTAAAGGCACGTAGAGTAGTTAATCCTGTCTCAATGCAAAGTTACCGACTTATTTTATGAATATAGCATAAAATTATGAAATGAATATAGCATACTGTTTAAGGCAAACATTCCTTTGGACGTATTGACATCATCACCTCCGGAAAAAACCCTAGAACACCGGAGTCCAGCATAAACGCAATAGATTAACATGCAATTCTACAGTAACGATATAACCGATCGTAACTAATATTTTACGCACAATAGTAATTGAGAATATTAAATCCAAACATAATTTTCTAAAGACAGTTTCAGTTAGCACTCCGGTCACCATCATCCATTCTATATCACACCATGCATTCTATATCACACTGAACACTGGTAGCATATTATTTTTATATCAGACATCATGATTTTCTTGTCTCGTAAGATTGTTTTACAAAGCACATAATTATCTAATTAGCCACCTTCAAAATGTAGCATTTAAATTGTTCCTCAAAAGTTGTTATATCAAACACGTGAATTCATAATGTGAATAACGAACGTATATTATACGAAACCCTCTTATACCTTTCCACCAAAAACTTCATTCATTCACAAATTGTCCAATAAACTACTGTTACAGCGTCCCTTGGAGTCATCCGTCCAAAATCAATTGTATTACCCTTCTCGGTTCTACACTAAAATGATTATTCCAAATGAATTTGTTAATATAGGGGTATATTGTTATTCTTTTGTTAGTACATTGCTTTTATACAAAGATTTACTATGTAATTAGGTATATACATAAGTTAAAGCTATTTTATACATACGTAAACAGGATGGCCTCATAACACGACACTGACGAATGATATGAATTATCGATCTTCTACCGAATGATATGAGGTATCATTACCTCTTCTCATATGGTTACATCAAGTCATAGCAAGGAACACGACACGGAATATAACTTAACTGATTTACCCATTTTATCCTTGAGGGGCGGAAATAAGACGGTTTTCGGAGAAAGTTAACCTGTGTAAGGTAATTACACACTGAACATATATACGACGCACAGAAATGCTTACGGTCAGCATGTGTTTTTTACATGTTTACCGTATGAAATCCAGTCTAAATTTAACTTTTGCAGCAGCTTAAAAAGCAAATAGGACAATACAAAAATATTTTGTATATGTATCTACTTATATTTATATACCTACATTAGCAAAAAGAATAAGAACTCCCAAGCGATCCGATTGTAAATTTTCACTTTAAATCAATGAAACACTGGTAGTCAAAGTTAAATTAATTACATATAACAAATCTAAATGCAAAAATGGACTCTCAGGTTAAAGAACAATGATGTCTCAAGAAAAGTTCATCTACTTATCTAAATTTATGAACATGTATAACAATAATAATAATAATAGCATACTATAACAATAACGACATAACATTAACTTTTTTGTAATATTTGTTATAATCCAAACATCACAGCATAAACCATTTATAACAAATACAAGGACATTCAAATCCTACAATAAAAACTGTATAAATCGATTGACTTGAGGAAAATTAAAATAAATTTAAATAATTAATTTACATATTAAATTAAAGCAATGTTATAACTAGCGGCTTGCTTTTGCCGTTACATGTGTAATGTACCTTAGAATTGTGAACGCGTGTTGAATTTTAAATTTGCCTTTATCTCATTGGAAGGTAGGCTTTCCTCTTCCTCTAAATTACAGTAAGTATACAAGGTTTTGTTACGTGTGGTTAGAAATGATTTAATGATGTTAACGATGAATCTTGACAATACGAGTATTCGTGAAATATGGCATAAAATATTGGAGCATTATATATTTTAAATACAGTCTTATAAACCACACCACTTGCGTACCGTAAGATATACTGTCAGCAATAATATAATGAGTAAAGCAGCCACTCACGTTAAAAGGAGTGAAGGGTCTAACTTTAATAGAGCTATCACGAAACAGTGCCGTCGCTCCAAACAACATCAATCATAGTTAAGACATTAGAGAAATAGCTAATGAAGTGTTGAAATGTATTGTGCTCGCTGGATTACTGCGATAGTGATGCTTTACGTTACATTGAAAATGTTATGTAGGCATGTATATAATATGAGTAACAATTAATTACTCATAAATTCTGAAACGATATGCATTATAATTTATATTACTGAAACGTATTGTATTTTGTAAAACTTAGTATGAATATTCAACTTGTTGAAATATTTTGTTACTAGGTATGATAAAATTGACCACAAATTCGTGAATTGCCAAAGGGTGTTAGTTAGAGAAAGCCAGCTTACACAAAATTGATATAATTACCAATAATGTATTCGGTAATTCGTCCAACGCTGAAAGTCATAAGATAGAAAGTTCTAGAAGGTACTGGTAATATAAGATAGTGTTGTTAGTACTAAACATTATTTTTATGACATACTAACTTTGCCTGCGGCTTCGCCCGCCTCTAAATCAGGGTGTCACAAAGTTTTTCCCGCGTAAATTACGATCCCGCCGAGCTTTTCGTAAAACAATGAAATTCTTCCAAAAACTAAAAAAAATATGGAAGTAAAAAGTGACCTGTGTTCATCCCAAGACCCTAAATTATCTCTATATGAAATTTCATCACAATCGGCTCAGCGGTTTGGCCGTGATAACGTCATAGACAGACAGACAGAGTTACTTTCGCATTTATAATATTAAGTATGCATTTTTTGCAAACAGGTTCTAAAAATAAATTTAACTAGAGATTAAACGGTTATTCTATTAACGGAACTATCGGAGAACGGAAATGAAATTCGTGCTTCAAATGTCATTGCGAGCACGAGTGGCACCCATCTTCACCGATATTCCCCTATTACACGGAGTTTGCGAAAAATTCTTACTAATGTAGGTACTTCGAATAACTTTAAATGATTGGAAATTTTCTTACCAAAACTATCACGGTGAATTTTTACGTGTATATTTGCTTAGTATTAGCTGGCTGGTCATTCAAGCGCCTACTTACTTTGACTGCTCAGCCGAATTTGTTTGAGTTCGATTTCTAACCAAGACAAATAATATGAATGTAATAAGCCGGCGTATTTCCTTTGTTCTTGTAAAGATTTTTTTTAGATATCTATCTAATAAATGGTTTATCACCTGTTTCATTATTATTATACCAGTCTCTCGAATAGTTTTTGCTAGAGAAAGCAATTTTGTTTGGAGTCAGGAACATTCCTAGGACTTAAAACTCTGAGATGAACTATTTCCAATATCTATTAACCTGTTCAACCCATAAAGCGTAAGAGACACACGTACAGAAACTTGAAATATTTACTTATAACATTACATTCAACAAATCATACAAGTGGTCTTACTTCGATCCTTCCTCTTCCGCCTTGAAAGTTAAAAAACATTATGGCCATTGTAAGGTTTCTATTCACCGTAACTATTGCTCATAGACATAGAGGCGAGACGGAAGCCTCGCGCGTTCCCAACGTAACTCTCCACAATGATAAGGGTTATTATTTGGCGAAGCATGAAGACCCTATCTAATGTTTACGTTTGTGGAATGTCGATGTTGTTTGTGTAAGAGACCAATGTAAACCATATCATCGAATTTAGATAACGAAGCAATTGTTACGAATTGATACTAAGATTAATAGGCCAAATTATTGTTAATAAAGTTCTGGCTCTTATTATGGCTCTGGTGAAAATGTTTCATAAAGTAAAATATTTTTTTTTATGGTTTAAAAGGACTCATCGTCTCCTTATTTTAAATGTTGCGAGAAAAAGTAATTATGAAAATTTGTAGATGATATTAATATGCAAAAAGAGCTCTTTACAACATTTTTATAGTCTTCTTATTTATAACTAGCTGATCCTGCCATATAAACTATAACAGTATTTCTCCACTATTCAATGGTTGTTATTATACATATAAACCTTCCTCTTCAATCACTCTATCTATTAAGAAAAAACCGCATCAAAATCCGTTGCGTAGTTTTAAAGATTAAAGCATACATAGGGATATAGGGACAGAGAAAGCGACTTTGTTTTATACTATGTAGTGATAACAAAAAAATTATAAAACTAATCACACTCTTATTTACGAAAAGGCGGCTTATGTACAGTGTACATCGCCCCCAGCCCTAAAAACTGGAATATAAATTTACGCTGACGTTTTATTTAAAAAAACATACATCCGATATAAAATGCTTCGTTCGATGCTGTACATATTTACTACACTAAGCTCTCTCGATATAGTTAAATTCGTAGGTAACTAAAAGCGCGCACGTTGCCTTTTAATAGAATGATAACTTGGGATTTATTTTCAATTACTAGGTATATACTGGCGTGGCCACTCAAGAGGCTCAGTGTTTGGAAAATATAGTCACATGAAATTTAAACCTGAATTGTAATTGAGTCTAACCGTCTTCTGCTTTTATTAATTCAATAATCTCGATCCGCATTATAATGTTATCGGAGAATTTGCTACGTAATAATCCCATTACTAGCTACTGACCTTTACATTAAATTTGAAACAATAACTCTCGCTATTGGGATCGTATCCCGAATATTAAAATTTATAACCTATTAACTCCGAAATCGATATGGTTGTGACGACTATGCTCCTATAATATATTGAACTATATTTCTTAAAAACGCTTACGTAATAAACGTTTAGAGTAAAAAGCTAATTACTAATATACGAAATATACTCGTAAATATGTACCAACATTACCACCAACATGAAGTCATACTTGCTAATAGAGCTTACTATACTGACATTGCTAGTAACGTATAAAGTCTACTACATTATATGAGAGACAATGTCACTCTGGTACTAACGAGTAGACCTGTGCGGACCTGGCACCTCTATAAACCATTCCATTTCTCGTTGGAAAGCTTTTCTAAGAACAATTACACCCTGTCCTCTGCAAACGCAAGTTTAATTGTTAGGGACAAGAAACTCGATTGGTGAAACAATTAGTAACGTCCCCTTGCAGTTAACTCGTAAGATCGTTATGACTACAGCATGAGATAAGCAGATTTTGATACTAATAAACTTGAAATGAAAGAAACTAAAGAAGCGTTTACATCATTATATAATAGTATCGGCAAGTAATTCTGCAATTACAACGAGGATTGATAATTTGAAAATTAAAATGTTTGCCTTCGTGAGGTTTCGAATACAACTTTACATAAACAAAATTTATTAAAACCGCTTACTCATATTGCTGTAAATGTTGCCATTCAAATGGCAATAAATTTAAGATATCGTAGTAAATGTCTCAGACAATTCTCACACTGAATATAGATATATGCGAGCATGGTCAATTTGTTACTGACGATAGAGACTACATTCTCTACACCCGCTCCGACACATATGTATGCGCTCGTAATTTATATATGTAGCAATTGCATACACGTAGTTAAGTCATAGCCGAGAGAATATCAGATGGCCTAAGCACCGCGCGCTCATTTACATTTGTGAATGAATATCAGTTTAATTGCGAGTTTATCTTTCATTACAAGATATACTTCATTCACAAGATATACTTTTACAAATATTTTTAATTACGATATTGAAGTAGTTTTCGTATATCATTGTAAGAAAATTTTAACTGTTATGATATAAAGACTCCTCAGGTCAGCTCACTTTTCTGAAAATCTATACATCTAATTATCCTTCTACACAATTATATCGGTTATACTACCTAAGTTTGATTTTGAATATACGTCACCCCTAATTAGAATGTTTCACAAAACCTTCGGGGTTCAATGTACGGGCGATGTACGTATGAGTCTCAGTTCATAAGAGGGGACGCAGTCTTAGTCTGCAGTTCTATTAATAAGTAAATTAATAGATACGTGGCTCAAGGGCCAGCCAACCCTTCTGTCGGATGAAAATAATCGGGATACTTGTGAACATGATAGACAAAATTTATTAACGATTACCTACCTTATAATTTAATAAAAAATCAAGAAATTATATTTGGATAACAAGTGTCTGAAACTGGCGCGTATGAATGTAAAAGAAGCACGTCGGCAGTAAGTCTACCTATTCCGATTCCAACGTTCACACTTACCATATAAATCTGCTTCGTGAATATATTTCAGTACATTGAATAGTACAATTGGTTTATCTAGTAATTGCTAAGTCAAAGACTAAATGTTTATTTATACGAATATGGGCACGTACATTAACATTTCGCAAAGTTGTTGCCTTCACTCCATGAATGGCAATGATTACGTATAGACATTGTATTATATCTTCGATATTAAAAATTACACAAAACTGCTAGTTTAGTTCCCGAGTTTGCACATTTCTTTTGAGTTTGCATATTCGTATGTAAAACGATACCCGGGACTTTAGTGCAAAAAAAACATTATTTCATTACCAAAAAAAAAAAAACTGTAAATTGATACTGTTATATTCTACTTTAAAGGAAATATCTTTTCGAAGTAAGGAATATAATTTCAAAGAAAACTTTTGAAATCAAATGGTTTCGGGGACAATGTTCGAAGCACTTTTTGTAAATTTATTCGGATACAAATCTCTTTGAGACCCTTTATTTTCGGACCGCGCTAACTCAGTACAACAATATTACCCGTGATTACCATAATAACAAGAAGCATTTATAAGAGTACTGTCTCTATAAATACAAACCGTGAGAGTCTCTTGAAATTGCTCCCAAAGGACACGCTCGTGTCTCGAACAAAGGAAGAAAAATCTGAAAGCGAAGAGCGATTTTGAAAACTTCAACTAATATGTACTTTGAAACTGGTCATTGGTAACAGCAGCCACTATGTTTAAAGACACGTTATTCAGAGAAAAACCTGTGATTTTATAATTGTATTTCACATATGTGAAAAGAGACACAAAACATGTGACAGTAGCTATGTCGATAAATAAACTGACCGTAAACCTCGAAATTATCCCCGAAGGACTAGTGTGTGACTCGAACAAAATATGAAAGAGAAGCTTTTCGCAGGTGTAAATAAAAAAAAAAAGTATTTTAAAGAATAACTGCGAGAAATAGTCGTATATTAGAAATGTCAAATTCGTCGGTAAACGATGCTACTTTTAATAAATTATCGCGCCGTTAATAATAATAGTATCTTAAATTTAGAATAGTTTTACGACAACTTTACCAAGTTGTAGAACGAAAAAAGCAATTAATAAAAAAATAAATGTACATCACAATTATTATTAAAGATATGTATTATGTGGTTGATAAATTACCGATAGGCGTCACTAACAGTTACTGCCAGAAGTCACGCCCACAACATTAACAAAGAAATAAAAAGCGAAGAATCTCTAAAAGTCTACAAATATCTCCATTGTAAGCATTTCCTGAAAAAAGTGGCTACTCAATTTTTATTGGCGACGAGATTGAACCGAATAGCGAAGAAAACTTTTATGTGGCGATTTACGCTTTGTTCGTTGAAACAGTTTTGGAAAAATTCCCATAGAAGCATAATAAAATGGGCTGAAGTATACGATCATGCGTTTATTAAAAAAACAAAAATTTGTAATTTTTATAAGTATTGTAAGTGAATTTTTATTTAACTTGCACCTTGCAGTGAATAGCGCTGTAACTGGGCTTCCTAGAGCTTCCTCTGCAAAGCAACTACGAGTATGTTCAAAGGTTTGTGTGAATTGCTTCTAGGAACCCCCGTATGCTCAGCGCAGAGTACCCTTCCATTAATGGCCGCATATACCTACATAAGCCTTTTACCCCACCTTCCGGTCACAGTACCAGCCGTTGGCACGTAATACTTTTAACAGATAAAATTGGATCCGTAAATGAAACCGAAAAATGTATCTTTCCCCATTGCTGTTACAGTATTTATGATTAAATCGCTAGTACTAGATATTTCAATTGAAAGGCATCTTGAAGTATGTTTTATTACATCGTAATTTTCCAATTTCAAACCAGTTGCATAGATCTCAGTCTGCCAGTCAGGGTTTTGGGGTTCATACTTCTAACTTTCGCGGTTATTTTACAAAGTTATCGACGTCTGGTGGACATTTACGCCCGCGTATTGTTCACACGTACTTGTCAACAAAAAAGATATAGAATAGCCTATGTCATTCTTCAACTCTTTAACTAACTCTATACCAAAAATTACAACGATCCGTTGATTTATTTTTGACGCGAAACAAAGACAAACAAATACACTTTCGCATTTATAATATTAGTATAGATTCACTAGTAGGTAATATCAAGGGATAAATGGAATAACCCGATACAGTTCTGATATTAATTTCCTATCAGATTGTTATTAACGTTACGTATACCTAATAGGCCGATTATACGATCATTACAGTAATAATAGAAACTGTCAGGTTTATATTGAGTGACGCAGATAATATTATTACGATAGTTATATTTTATTACAAGCTTTAGCACGTGGCTTTACTCCCGCAGAACTCTATGTAATTTCTAAAAATCAATAAATGTCGCTAGTCTGACCGACAGTGACAAATTCTCCCGATATTTGCGTGCTTCAGAGGGCACGGTTAGCAGACGGTCCCGGTTGTTATGGTCTGGTACCAATAGTTAAACATTGTCGGAGGCTTTAAAACATCCGACAGACGGGTTGGCTACTAACCCGTATCTCAGACAGAAAGAACCGTGCTCAGCAGTTGGACGTAAGAAGGATTGCAGCCAAGCGGTTTCTTAATGGCTTCGTATTTGTTCTTATTGTTGTACAATTGTTAAAGCTCTTCAGAGTGTTAAAGGTAGTATACATTTTTTCTATAAACGAATCACGATAATTTTACTTATGAAATACATACATTCAAAATCGGTCTGTCAAAAAAATAAAAATCTTTAAAAAATAATGGTATACAAAATTTTAACTGGCTATAGAAGAAGGCTTTCTCTTGGTCTTTGTGTTATGTTACTGTATACCGACTTTCTCGTGAGTGCCAACATACTTAACGGTAGAATAAGGTCGTGTGTATAAATCTTCATGTGCTTCACAAACAAATGCATTGTGTGGTCAGCCGTTCTCGCGCTGTGCCAATTTTGAAACAAACAATGTATTTTATTTACGGCTTATATGTCTGGATAACTTTAAAGCAGACTTTATTTTGTTAATAAACCCCATATTTGTAATAATGTGAAGCATAGATTTTGTTAAATATTGGTTTAAGCGAACTTGATATACATATGTAGATGCATTGTATTTTTTATATTCTTTGTATACCTGGGTTTCTGCCCCTTTTATATTCAATGAGGGTCAGCACATGCCAGCTGACTATAAGAGATAGTTCCCTATAATAGTGCATTTCAGACTATGATGACACGACGTTCGCTCCCTGTTTGTCTCCTTTCTCACGTTTTGCTGGCGTGACGCAATGTGTAATATCACGGCCAATGGGAATCTTGACATATATATATATATATATATATATATATCCTGATGCAACTTACACTTAAGATTACAGGGGTATGAGTCTATATACATTATAAATATTTATTTAACAAAATGTTCGAACGCCTGTGATGCTGTGACAAACTTAAAAGGGCATGTTAATTGTAGCAACATTTAGGGTAGATGACCCTTGGACAGACGTGTCAATGGTTTCATGCATCGTTTCGTGGGAGGACCCTTTTAGCGGCGACTTGTTAAAAGACTTAAAAAAAACATTGAACTCGTCGTGAACGAAATCACATTAAATTTAACAATCACAATTATATACCGTTTTAAAAAGCTTTTTAGGGGTTATCGACTTAATTGTTCTCAGCACAAACGGTATGAAAACTAATTACCGGCTGTTTCTACAGGGTATGATTAGGCGCGTTACTGTTATTACCTTATTTATATAATTATTAAATATAATTGTTATTGTTATAGCGTTGTGCTGCTTACAATTTCATTCATCGGGTAATGTTTGTAATTTCCCTGCGATGATTTCTTTAGGAGTAAAAGAGCCCTCAATTCAAGATTAGACTTCAGGGTTACTGTACTTATGCGAAAAAACATAAAAGGAATGAAAAAGAAAGGCAGACAGCTTTGGTTTAAAAAAAAATTTCAACGACGTCTTTTTGTATTATGGTTTTCTGTCGTCTTTATTCATTTCAATAAAAGCTATTACTCGCGGCTTCGCCGGCGTGGTCTAAATAATTTATTTTACGTCATACTGCCCTTGCGGCCGCAATACTATTTAACGTAACATCACATCTGTAATCCCCGAAGGGGTAGGCAGAGGAGTGTAGTACACCCCCACATTTCACCAGTTACGT
>DWUN01002604.1:0-13505 GCA_018249975.1 Passova gellias | reverse complement strand
CTCTCGGCCCGCCCCCCCCCCCCCCCCCCGTTCAAAAAAAACAAAAACCCCGGCCCTTTTTTTCCCCCGCAAAAACGTCCCGCCCCCGGGGGGGCGGGGGTTTGGGGACCACAAATACGTTTAGACTATTTTTATTAATTTGCATTATAGCTAATTGCTTTTTAACTATGGTTTTCGATCTCATGAATGTTTTACCGTAAATAGTATTGTGCGAAATCAAATAGCAAAAATTTATTAGTATTAATGCAATGCTAATATTTGCCCTCCAAAGTAAAATACATCTTCCTGGAAGAACAAATGTTTTTCTATGGGTAATGGACAAGAATCGAATCTTTTTATAACGAGCTAGGTACCTACGCCTATAGTACCGATTATTCAACAACCAAATCAGATAATGCAATTGACAAATGGTCTGTAGTAAATTATAAAAAATTGTAAAACGTTAATCAGTACAATAAATGTAAAATTTTCTATTTTATGTGCTAAGTTAATCGTAACATGTATATTTTTGACTACAGCAACATAAAATACCCCGAAAAAATGTTTCTCAAACATCTGTTATTCCTGTGTACAACGACAGAACTTCGATATCGGACGTCAAACCAAATTCATCCCGTACTATTAATATTGATACTGGAAAAAATAATCTATCAGAAAAACCAATCAACACTGGAACTACTTCAAGAATATCGAAATATGAACAACATCCAAAAGTTAAACATGAAATACTAAAGCAAGAAACCAAGGAACAACATAAAAAGCGTAAGAATAGTATAAAAGAAGACAGAACTTTCAAAAACGGTTGTATAAAGCCTGCCTCTGAAATTGTTTCAAGTAGTAGGTATAATAATAATCCTACAACATCTGCGCATAACCATAAAAATAAAAGCAATATTACAGCATCTAAAGTAAAAAAAGCCGACATTAAGAAAAGGAAGTCATTAAAACAACCTCTAAATAAATGTGCTAATTGTATTTTATTAAATGAAAAGGATAGTTTAGTGAAAAAGTGTGAAAAGGGAGACATTGAAGCTAATAAAAAACAAACAAAGTCTAAGGTTTCATCAAGCCAATTTAAAGACAAATTTACGCCAAAAATTCTAAATAAAGAAAAAAAATCCGACATTAATTCAGTAGTCATAAAACCAACGAAAAGTGAAATAAACAGTAAACTAAGGGATAAAAAAATACACAAAACATTAAAGAATCGGATCTCAAATCCATCACACAATAGTTTTAGCACTGATTTACACAAGGCATTTAAAGAGCAAAAAAGTACAGAAGAGTCGAAGAGAGCTGTGAAAAAAACTAATATCAAAAACGTGAATAGATCAACATCTACCAAAACAAGCTATAAAACTGAACTGAATAGCAATATTACATTTAACAAGGAGAAAATGCGTAAAATAGTTAAAGCACGTTTATCAAAAGGAAAATCTGATTCTAGCTCTAATAGCATTCCATACAAGAAAATACATAAGTCACCAATGAAAAAGAAAACACATAAAAATAATCACAGAAAAATCAAGCTTGTCATCAATGTGATATGTAAAGAAAAAACTGCACCAGTTTGTACTACGAATAAAAGCATTAATAGTAACAGAGTGTGCGCGATATCTAATGTCGAACTCGATTTTCTCAACGATTTCAATATAGATGAAATCGTGGAAAGTTTGAACGAGTGTGATCCAAAAACAAGTAAATTAGAAACTGAAAAATCACCAGAAACTAACAATAGTCGTAATTTTAATCCTAACATTCGTACCAGTATTAACAATAATGCCCAAACTGATGCACTAGACTTGATAAAAATTTTAAAAGGTGAAGAAGATGATGACTTAATAAGGCAATCGATTAAAGATACCGAACATTTTTTTTTAGGGTAAATTATTTTTGTTTATATGCTTAAATAGAATAGGGACATATTAGATTTATTTATTTACATTAAACGTAACATCACGCATGTAATCCCCGAAGGGGTAGGCAGAGGAATGTAGTACAACCCCACTTTACTTTTATTTACATTAATTTTGTTAATATGCTAAAATGGAATGTAAAAATATTGAATTTTCAATTTAAGTAACTAAGGATCCAGATTTGTTAGTAGTAAATTATATCTGGTGTTACCAAATAGTAATAATAACAATAATAACTGTGACAAAAGATGCATTCAATTTTAATTCATATGGCTGCTAACAAGATATTATAACCAACTCTCTGCCAAGTTATAAATGCTTTTATTTTTATATTTATATTTCAGTAATGCACATAACACTGCTCAATATACTGAAAACAACCATGAAATAGATAACGTGGAATATGATACAATATTAAAAGATATATCAGCCATTCCCATCAAAACAAAAGAGACTGAAATGATTGAAAAACTGCCGGAGTCTAAAGAGAGTGTCCTACCTAGTCAAAGTAACGATTTAGAAAATTTAAAGGAAATCGTAAGTATTGTCAGCGACACTGAGAGGAAATCACTGTATGTAAAAGACAATCCAACGTTTAAATTAGCCCATAACAACGCAGCACCGCAAGAGGCTAACAAAACCCTTATAGATGAAACAGCAAAGTTAAGAAGTAAAAATAAACTTGATCTTAATTCCAGTAGTTCTTTATGCCTTAATAACAAAAAAGAAAAAATACAAGGTATAAAAGTAAGGAATATAGAAGAATTAAAACAGGATCTCACAGAGGATTCTTATTTAAGTAGCTTTACTGGAAATAATCTTCAAAAAAAATTAACAGATTACCTGGACGATGATAGAAATAACAATGGAACTAAAGTAAACGTAGAAGAAGTGAATACTAAACAAACTAGTACAAAACAATCCTTGAAAACAAAAGAAATTAAAAGCTCTGAAAAATCCGATACTAAAAATCATCAAAAAGATATGCAATATGACTATAAAAATAATAATAACATTGAAAAATACGACAATCTAACGCAAATCGAAAATGAAAATGAAGTCAAGATAAATGAGGAAAATTGTAAAAATCAAAAACAGGATAAAGTCAACGGCAATAAAAACAGGCAAACGTCAGATCGCGTTAGTTATCAAAGTATAATTGCAAATAAAAACGACATCGATGACAATCAAGATGTTGAAAACAACAATAAGCAAGCTAAAAGTGAAATCAAAATTTCCGTTCAAACTAACGTAGAATTATTTAAAGGTGGTCATGAAAAATCTGCTAAGCAAGTAAATCAGGGTAAAAACACGGACGATCAAATACAACAAAAAAAGAACGTAGT
The DNA here is from genome assembly GCA_018249975.1 of Passova gellias. NCBI lineage: Eukaryota > Metazoa > Arthropoda > Insecta > Lepidoptera > Hesperiidae > Passova > Passova gellias. The sequence goes on along the minus strand of DWUN01002604.1, from coordinate 10,243 downwards.
CACAAATGAAAAAATTGAGCAAATTGTCACAGATCCTCTAGAGGCTGAGAAACACAAAACCTATAAAAACATGACTGTTGTGCCTCACAATAATCTTGAACTGGAACAAAAAACCGTTAAAAATAATAGTTCAAATATAACTGAAGCTGCAAAATCTGATAGTGAGTTGATAAACTCTACTCAAGTAAAAGATTCTGACAATAGCTACAAAAGCCCTAATCTCCCAGTGATTGGTCAAACGAATCCTGAACAACATGTTAAGACAGACCTCAGGGATATGCAAATTGGAGACAAAGACAAACCCGACTGTACTAATGAGAATGTAGTAAAAGAAAAAACTAAAAGTCCACGTAGAGACGTTCAAAACACGGTTACCAGTGATAAAGAAAATCAGGCCGAAAATTATTTAAAAAAAGAACAACCAAATAGTAGTAAAGAAACAAATATATTATGCAACAATGAATCTACGTCCCAAATCACTGCTATCCATAATAGTGCACTGTGGCCTATAGACGGCGATGCAAAAATCTCAGAGAAACTAGAGAAAATAATATTCACTCACATAGGCGTTAAATATTCAATCAATTTACTAATTCATAATGGAAGATTCTCCACCGTTTTTAAATGTAAACATCCAAGTGGAAAATATTACGCTCTGAAAGTGTTGAAAAAGTAAAGTAACCGTTTTCACTAAATCGTCATCATACAAGCATTCTATAGAGCTATAATGAATGATGATACATTTGTAATTTTTTCAGCGAGAAACACACTATGGATCACAATAAGAAACAAATGATATATTCTCTACAGTATAACATGCCCAGGAATAATTTATTTACCGCGTACTTAGTGAACGCGGTATTGGCTGCTGAAAAATGGTATCTGTTGATGGAATACTATCCGAAAAATTTAAATCAAGTGCTGGTTGAAGCCGAAAAGCCGCTGTGCATAGACCTCGTTCAAGATTACGCGAGACAATTAGTGACGGCTGTGATGTTTTTGAAAAACAATAACATGGTGCACTTAGGTAAAACTAAACTGTATTCGATTTGTATTTTAAAAAAATGACGCTAGTTTATCGTTGATTGGCTAAATACGTAAATAGTTCAATGTCTTTCGGAAACGTTTCGTAAAATGTCAATGAGCAAATAATACAAACAAATTAAAAACATTAAACAAGTTGAACAGCCGAACGCTTGGTTATGTTACTAAAAAAAAAATTAAAATTGTTTTTCCAGATATTAAACCGGGCCATATTTTAATGAACAGCGCGAATAATATGTTGAAATTGTGCGGATTCGACCATCTGTGTTACGTAAACAGAATGACGGTGCGGCCGAACGTGGGCCACGCGAACTATCGAGCGCCGGAAGTCATTTTAGGATTCGCGGCGGATTTCGGAGTCGACGTGTGGTCCACCGGACTGGTGCTGTTCGAAATGGCGGCAAAGAAGAAACTATTTCCGGGATCGTTTAACAACGATATCCTGTACAAGCAAATATGCACGCTCGGATGCGTGCCGTGTGATATGATCAAGAGGTCTCGGTACGCTAGCAACCACTTTGCTGGCACAAAGTTCATGAGACGAGTTGGATCCAAGGAACAGGTGAGATGGTGATCGCTTCTTAACGATGAGACCGCCTTTTGTACGTCTTTCTGTCTCTGTATTTTACGCTGTACAATAAAGTATATTTGTATTGTATTGTATTGTATTGTATGATGATTTACACGGATTCTACCTAATCAATGCATTGATTATTTATTGGTTAGCGCTATCCGCATCGCATCTGTTTCAGGATATCGATATAGTTTATAAGTTTTCGAAAAATAATAAACTACGCGATTCGGTATACGACGCTTACTTCGAGAATTGGAGTTCGCAGCGGACGTTTGATCAACGGTTGTGCGATATGAAGAAACTCGGCGTTTTCGTAAATCTGTTGCAAAAAATGTTGGTGATACACCCGAAGCACAGATTAGCCATCGAGTACGTGTATGGGAATGCGTTCATATACGATGCGTACGAATATCAAAACTGGTAACTTTGAATTCCGTAATTAGAAAAATTTGAGTCGCATTTGATTGAATTGTATCGAAAGGTGGAGTGATAACAAACCCACATAGTAATTACCTCAGTAGGTTAATGTTAACGTATTTAATATTGTATATAATCAGAGGGGAAACATTTATTTACATATTGTTGATTTGTTTACCTTTGATTGATTCGTTTAGTTTAAGCAGTACCTACAAAGTTTTCTTTATTATTGTTAGAAAATAAACATTTTTTAGTTATTGTTTGTTTTAATTCTTGTCATTGCAAAAAGGAAAATGTTCAAATATGTAATTGTGTATTAACAGTTTATATGTCATTAGGCTCGCCAGATGGTCAGGATTCGTCTGGATTCTCTTGAGATTTCGCACGACTCCCGACAAAAAATAAAAATATCCCAACAAATAGCTTCATGTAAATGAGCAGCAGTATGAAAATAATAATATCCAGTTGTCGCGCTTTTACGTCATGTACCACTTTTCTTATTCTACACATTAATGAATGGATCGCAACAATAACAACTCTTTAAAGCGTAATGTGTTCATCATGCACACGACGTGCTATAAACAAGAATATCATAATTTCGTGTTATTTGAATAATTCATTGTATTTCGTTAGCTTTTTGAAATATTAACTGTTTAAATTAACGTAATATTTTGTTTTCATTATTTTTATTTCTTCTAATTATTACCTCAAAATCCCCACCATGAAAGTTTATCCTAAACCCTATCCGGTTGAGAGGAGTCTCATCCCAATTTAGATGGTAGCCCGCTATTATATTATTAATAACGGTGGTTTACCTAATATGTCATGTTTTCCCCTAACTGATATAACGACAGCCTCGTCAATGCGTACAATTACTACTTATAAAAAAAAAAAAATTCTTCCGTTGTTGAAATTTTGTAAATATGAATTTTCCTTCAATACAAAAGTTCATAATTATATTATGACGATTTATCTGACTATATAACATATACTGTACATTTGCAATTGTTTTTCTTCCGCTCACTGCGGGGGTGAAGAGCCTGAAAACGAAATTCAAATCGAAGTTGTGCCCCGCCTTAAAACGACGGCGGCATGTACTCGTACATAGTTTTATACGTACTTGTATTAACGACGCTAACGAGTTTATTAATGCATTCATCAAATCGTATCGGAGCTCCCAAGAGCGTAGTAATATTTTCTTCGGTACTCTTACTTTGAAGATATAATATAGTAAGAAAATAAGAAAATAAGTTAATTTATTTTTATTAGTAACATAATTATAGACAGATGATAAGAGTTATAGTAAAATTAGCTGTCACAGAAAACCTAAAACAAATTAAAAATCAATTGTAAGAAACAAAAATAAATTTTAAAGAACGTATTGGAAATAATCAATTAAATTAATGACCAAGCAGATGTTCATTACGAGAATAAAAACAGTAAATGTATTTCTACCTACACGCGACCGCTTATAGTGAAACGACTTACGATGTTTATTTAGTAACTAAATACCTACTCGCTCTTAAAGAATTTTCCACCTAAGGATCTATTTATGATGCTCTATTCAAATGGTACTCTGTAATATTTCAAATTACGCGTCAAATAAAAGATGCCTTACAGATGGCTGTTTGCGTAAATGTATTAAAGAAGAATAACAAATTATCCATTGTATTAACGACGCTGATTACATCTATATAAAAATAAAAACAAACAAAACGGGAATGATAAGAGAACGTTTTCACGTCTTTATACGAGGCGTTTGACCGCATTGATATGTCTTTTAGAAATAAAAACAATATTACCCCAGTTCGGTGGAGATAAGAATTCGGAAAACAGAAATAAGAGAACAAACGATTACTTACACAAATGCAGGGCAATCTCCCGTTTATTCGGGGAGGAAGCGATCGTGACGTGCATGAACCAGTTCGGAATCCTGCCCCGCGGGCACGACTCCTTTTCGACTATTTCTATTCTGACGCTGTCCGGGTTTCATGAAACCTAAGTGTTATAGTGATAACAGACAGCTTCCAACACACTAGCTGGCGCAAAACCTTCGCCCACTAAACCCCCTTGCCCGCAAATGCACGATTAAATTAAAACAGCTTGAATGACACTGTCGAATCCTCCCCCAATTGTGAAGTGACGCCGAGATGGTTAAAGTTAGAATCCACTACTACAAAACTTTATCGATAGACAACGATAATTATTCGAGGGCTTTAATACGGACATCGAAGTGCTTACTTTATATCGTCGATACAATTTACTGGGATTTATTCTATGAGCACGACCCGGCCCATAGTGAATGTAGGCCATAGGGTTTTATTGAGGCCATATTGTTACTATTCGGCTTTATTATAATTCTCTTATATATGTATACTGTATTCAGTAAGACGTCGACGGTGAGAGAGATATAAATGAACAGTAATGATTTCGCGTAATTTTATTATTTATAGGTATATTCAAAGTCCTCGACCTTTATTAAATTGCACAGTAAACTATTTAATCATTTTTGAACTAACGAAGATTTCATAACCAACTTAAACTAACCAAATATTACTTATTAGAAAGCTGAGACGGCAAAAAGTCTTTAGGCACTACGGTTTGATTGTTTTTCACAAGCTAAACATGTTTAAGCTTGAAAAATTAAATGGTACGGATTATAAACTTCTTGGAAATTGATTGGCATTTATATTTTAATTGCTCATTTTTTACAGTTCTCAGTTCATAATTCGACTGCGAAATAATTACCACTACGACAATTTTGAGTGCGAAGCAATTTTGATCGCATTTCGTATCCGTGTATTATATTACGTTACAATATAATTTATACTTAAACGTAACTGGTGAAATGTGGGGGTGTACTACACTCCTCTGCCTACCCCTTCGGGGATTGTAGGCGTGATGTTACGTTATAATTTAATCAGTGAACGAAATTTATTTGACAAATGTCAGATGAAACAAATGTCCATTTGCTACCAGTACAACTCAAAAAAGGCTTTAATACCATGCAAAATGTCTTTCGTTTTTTTTGTTGGCCGAACAGGTTGTAACCTCGAGACTAGTGAGATGTCATATATTAGCAACCTCGAAGTCGGTGGGCGGCGCTATTGTTCAGACAGTTGTACCCCGTAGCGTGGCACTGGACGCTTGCCAGAACAAATGCGGAGCTATGAGCAATCCTCTTAATAACCTGTGTGTATCGGTTAATCAACCCGATACCACGTAGCCCGGTTGAGTAACTCTTAGTGGCTCGATTGAAGTCAAACACTAATATTGTACAAATTTATCCTTTCGATTGCTCTTAGCGACGTATTACTGCTCGCTGAGATTGTGACTTTTTATGTGAAGAGACTAGCCATCGAGCAGGTGGCACTCGCCTTTGCCCTTGGACGTCTGCAAACAACTTCTAATAGAACTATAGGAATGGGAATGTTTCTGTTTCTAGCTTCATTATTTTAAGTTTGATGACGAATTAGTCATTCTACTGAAAGCCATATACCTCAACTATCGACTAAGCTAATAATGATTCGTGTTAAGGACATTCTTGCTTTGTTAGATAACTATCTATAAAGTGCGTGGTTATTTGTTTCGGTGGTATAGCAATTATAACCTAAGAAAACGCTTTATAGCGCTATGAGTGTAGAGCAAAGTTGTAAATATTTTTAGTAGGTGTTGATTTTGCAGATTTATGGACTGCAGGCAAACTCCTTGCTCATAAATCCAGCTTACTTAATATGAAAGGCCGAAGAGTAAGAAGGGCACTCTTTAACATCTCGACATTTTCTTTAAGCCGGTCTGATTATGCAAGCGTCATTGACCTTCAGACTTACGTATTAACATAATGATAAGCTTACGAGCCCGACTTCAAACAAGCGTTCCAGCCCGAGATTAAATTCTTAGGGTACGCTTCGTGCACATACGCCGTTCCACAACGCAAATAAAGAGAAGCCCGTCTCGAGCACAGTAAGTGCCACTTACCGGCGACTGTGCTGAAACACTAAACGTCTGTTTTACATACTGATGCTTTAGACGGATTTCTTTTACTCACGTGATAGTACTGCGAACACGTATCGCCGCACTTAACACGCTTCAATGGACACGCTCTGCACATCACGGTCTATTGAACGTTAAAGTATGAATAGAAAGATGTTATATGTTTAATTGTGTTCATGCTTCTTCATCGTAACTAATTTAATAAATAAATTATTTTGATAATCGTCTAATCATCATCATCATCACTACATAGTATAACACAGTCGCTTTCTGCTGTCTGTCCCTATGTATGCTTAGATCTTTAAAACTACACAACGGATTTTGATGCGGTTTCTTAATAAATAGAGTGATTCAAGAGGAAGGTTTATATGTATAATAACATACTTTATATAGTAGAGAAATACTGGTATTATTTATATGGCAGAACAACGTTTTCCGGTTCAGCTAGTAATGAATAAGACAAAGCTCCAGAAATGTGTGTAAGCATACCATTGGAACAAGTGGGAACAATGCGAAACCGAAAGAGATAAATCAGTGTCGTCCTAGGTGTCGGATTATAACTTTCTAAGCCACCTGTAATTGCCTGACCGTCTGTACAAAATTTCGCAATTTAAACGCGCTCATTTCCAAACGGACTCAATTTATTTTAATCGCAATACATTTATAATCGTCGAAGCGTTCTATTAGATCTAAAGTTAAATGAGGAACGAAATATATATTTTGCAGCGAAATGAACGCGCATATTATACGTGCATTGCAAACGCGCGAACTTTGTAGTCGTCAGTTACAAATTACAAGGGATGGCTATTGCTACGGTTGTTCAGAAAATGACAATTTCATTCTGGCATTACGCGGACAATTATAACAACAACTTGATTTCAAATCATACAATGATCTAATGTAAAACAATCTGTAGATCTACAATCTACTCAAGAGATGAAGTTGCAAGTTAGACATTCTTATATCTTTTTATAAACTCTTAACTTGTGACAACGCCACAAACTGCAACGCTCGATGCGGTCAGCCACTGTATTTGGTGCAAGTGCTAATGGCAAAATGTCACAAGCATTTCCGCACTTCGGGGAGTCAAAGCAGTCAGCTGCAGCTTGAACTGGGGAGTCTTCACTTGTACTACATTGCAGAAGTGAAGAGGCTAGGAAGTGAAACCTTTCTAAATTTCTCAACGCACGTCCAACAATGTCACGCTTGTAAATTCTATTTTAATGTGAATCTACCAAAAAGACTATGCAACCAACTCTAGAGTAACGTTACAAAAACAATACGAGTATTATCTTAAATACTAATTCATTCATGTGTTAAATATTTTCGCATTCTCGAAAATTCTCCTCTAAAACTTCCCCAGCCAGTCCAGTGAAGGGAATAAAAAAAAAGTAAGGATTAAAAGGTATGAAAGAAATATAGTCGAGTACGTGCGACGTTCGACCTTTCTTTGAGTTTACGCGAGATAAAAGTGCATTTTCTAAACATTGTCGGTTGAAACTCTACTGTTCAGTGAGTATACAAAATTGATCCAATATTTTGTAACATAAAAGTCTAATCCAATCATTGTTACCTCTCAAGATGTTCAAAATGTGAGGTGATAATTTAGTTATTTCATAAATAAATAATCAAATAAACATACTATCGCCTTTACAACAATAAATTTTGTGAAAGCAATAATATAAGTATCCCAAGCTATTATCAGAAGCAAGAAAAAGATGCAGAAAAAACATGTTCTTTTAAAGTAAGGTCATAATATTTAATACCTATTATCTTCTATACATATAATAAAACTGTAGAATAATCCAATTCTGTACATAGAATATAAACTAAAAAAATATCCCTACGGGTCTTCATACAAGTAATACAAGCCAAAAAATTAATTTTGAAATTTTTGTCTGTCTGTTGTCCGACTTTCACACAAAAACTGTTGTAGGGATTTTGATGAAACTTTTTCTGTTATATAACTAATAGTCCTCGGCAACATATTATAGGCTATAATTTATTCTGAAATACTCCAAACGCTGCCCAAAGTCACTATTCCACGCGGACGAAGTCGCAGGCAAAGCTAGTTACATAACAAAAGCGTAATCAAAATATATGTTATTGTAATATGAGCAACCTAATAATTCAAATGTTCAAACGATTTAATGATAGCACGATAATGTTGAATGCTATTTCCTTTTTTCACCGCAGCTTAGAGCAAAACGAAGAAAAAATATTAAAAATAGAACAGTTCGCGCGAGCCAAAGCCATTGCCGTTGAATCCACGCACGCATGTCGAGGTCCATTGTTTTCATTACAAGCAACCATGGCCTGTATTGTTCCCTTTCTCCCGTTAAAATTATGATAATGAAGGCTTTTGAAATTGTGCGAATCGTCGGTTAAGTGTCGCTTTGTAAACGAAATACAATTTTTTTCACGTTTGTTCTTGTTCTGAATGAATGAACCCGTATTCACGGTCCTTAATCGTTCTATGAGAATTTATTTTTGAAATGATAAATATTCAAGACTTACAATGTAAGCATAGCGCCGGGTTGATATGTATAATCGACTTGATAATGTCAATATAGTATTTTACGATTAAAATACCTACCTACAAACCTACTACCTACTACAAAAATACTTACTTATAAATTATTTTGGCATTCATTGAATCAAAACAGTCTCGTTTGCGAAGATATAGAGTGTTCGTATATCTTTCAATAGATTCATAAAATTTGAATATAAATCTCCTAACCTTCTCCCTAATTAACGCTATTATAAAATAACATATAGACTTACAGATAATTGGTCATGATTTAAAGTCGTCAGAGTATTTTTATAAACGGTTGCCTCGTTTTCACAAGCTTTTTTATAGGTATATTTTATTGATGATCAGTCGCATGGATACAATTTAGAAATTTAACGACGTTTATATACGTTACTAGCTGACCCGGCAAACGTTGTTCTGCCATTTAGGTATACATGTAAACCTTCCTCTTGAATCACTCTATTTATTAAAACAAACCGCATTAAAATCCGTTACGTAATTTTAAAGTTCTAAGCATATATTAGGGACATACAGCGTAAAACGACTTTGTTTTATACTATGTAAAGATAAAGATATTGTATCTAATCGATTTAAATAGTTTTTTCAGCTTGTGTTACTTGTATGAAGACGCCTAGGCGTATTTTTTTCAGTTTTTATTCAATGTACAGAATTGAACTCTTTTACAGTTTTATTATAAGTATGTATAGATGACAAAAAGAAGAAAAGTTCCTTACAAATCCGCGACTTTCATTTCGTAATAAAACTAAATATTCAATAACACTGTGTGAGAGGAAATTCAATAAATGGACTACAAACTCAATTTCTTAGAGAATATGAGATAGAAACTTATTAGTTTTAAATTAACAAATCCAGCGAACGTTTAATAACCATATCATCACATTGGGCCTTCCGGTTCCGCACGTTTCTCAGTCACGAGAATCCCGCATAAGTGAATTGGCTTCAGTCGTAACTGCCCGCCATATTGGAATATGAAATCCCCACGGGAAGACGCGGTTGTGGCATTGAGCCACTTATTCCACTAATGACGACGAAAGAGTAGCTATAAAACCGTGCCACAACAATGGCTAATATAAAACCCACTAGTATTATTTGGTCCAGAAGAGCACAACAACCGTGTTGATATTAAAAATTGCTGGGCTTTTATTGAATTTTATTGAATTTTGATGTGCAGATAACTTAAGCCGTAGAAAAGAATACTAGTCTGCTTAGAATTATTTTACAAATCAATCCGAAAGTAAGGAAATTATTAGCGAAAGTTCTATACATACATGATTTATTTAAATTTTTGCCCCAACCACACCGTTCTATTATATACAAATATGAGAAGTATTACCTACGTCACTGCGTCTCCCAGTAAAAAATGACTCGGTCGATTAGAGATTGTTTAAATTTGACACCTTCTGGCAAGAGATGTGAGCAACCGGACGTTCCACTAAATGAGCGTAACGAGTATCGCCTATGTATGTGGATATAACATGGATGTGTGGCAAGATAAAATACTAGAAGTGCAGTTACAAGGTACTTAATGTTCTTGTTTGTTAACGTAACGTAACATCACGCCTGTAATCCCCGAAGGGGTAGGCATAGGAGTGTAGTACACCCCCACATTTCACCAGTTACGTTTAAGTCCCAAATGGAATAGGTGGTGAGCCTATTGCCAT
>DWUN01002603.1:0-13507 GCA_018249975.1 Passova gellias | reverse complement strand
AACCGGTGAAATGTGGGGGTGTACTACACTCCTCTGCCTACCCCTTCGGGGATTACAGGCGTGATGTTACGTTTTTAATGAAATATATTTCATTTGCTTTTTTATTTGATTTAATGAAACCTTTGTAAATAACTACCATCAATAGAACATTTCATACAAATTAGGATTCTTACAATATTATTCTATTATTGTTACTGGCGATGAAGTAGGAATTAATAAATACTATTAATACTATTAATTATATAATTATAAATACTCTTACAGTGGAAATTATTAATGAAATAAAGATTACCTTATGTCATGAATAGATTCCATTACATTAATTTCACAATGCAGTTTCTTTGTTACCCAGTCAAAGGCAGCTAAATGTCCTTTTTTGCTGCCCAGAAGCAAGTGCCTGCCATTGCGGGAATATTTTGCCTGGTACGGTCCAAAGTCCAAATTTAATTCGAATATCTTAGTGGCCGCTGTTATGTCCACATTATCCGCTATAAATGCTTGCGATATACCTGTTGTTTTTTCATCTGCATCTACTTCAAGGTATCTATATGAAATATTAAATTACCATATTTTATCCTATTTAAAGTATGTAATATATATTATTTGTATAATGATCCTAGCTCGGCTGTATAAATTAGATACAATATATTACACTGGGGAATATTGATACGATCAGACCTTGTAGCAGAGAGTGAATCAACAGTAACTTACCCCTGATCTTCCGTCAGTAATATCTCGGCTCTGGCTGCCTGTTCTTGAGCATAGTTGAATTTCCTTTCCTTTTTCTTCAATTTAACAGCATATAAGGGATGTCTTACCCCTTTACCATCGGCACCCTCACCCCTTGCATGATGTTCTAACTTTTCTGGATCTATTGGAGCTTTTCCAGGAAATTTCCTTTTCTCCTTTTTAATAGGCTTTTTCACTTTGTCTGTGTTCTGTGTGCAAAGTGATAAGGGACTTTTATAAGGTACTTAGTAAACAATTTTCTATTATAATTAAAGTATTCTTTACATATTTTTGTATTGGTCCTTAATTTTAGTAGAATACTTATAGAATTTACATATTATATAAGAGAAATAGCAAAATATATTATAACAATCCTTGGTCAGATTATCAAGTTGGATATACAATGAGTTATTTTATAGCTCTCGTATTTGTTTTGTACTTGTCATCTGAAATAGTTTAACAATTTGAGAGGAACACTAAATGATAAGACTAAAGACTAAATATAAGATATGTTTACTTACTTGAAATTTCTTAGTTTTCAACAGTCGGGGTGATATTTTTACATTGTAAATTTTAACTTCTTCATTTGTTTCTTTACTTTTTTTCCCAGACGAACTGTTTTGATTATCTTCGCTTGAAGCATTAAAATAACGTGCCTGAAATTATTAACAATATATTTTAAGTAATAAGTAATTGTAAATTCTTGTCTTTACTTTGGTTAAGTCAGTTTTGTATTAAAAGAAAGTTATGTATTTTTTTAAATATACAACAGATTGCCTTTAACAGCTTATAGTCCCAATATTTACCCCTTTCTGCAGTTTCATGGTAATATGTTTTTTTAAACTTTCTGTATAAGCTTATAAACATTAACCATTCGCACATGCTCACTTTAGATCTCTACAGTGCACATGACGTTTAGTTAGGACATTATTTTGACAATTGACATTTGTGACTTTGACAGCTTTAACTTAGCTACCCAGTCTTTTGCCATAACATCATATCCCTGATTTTAATATATTAGTAAGTCAACAGCTGGTTATAACTCTATTATGAAAACGTAATGTTGTACTAAGTAGGTACGTAAGTTGTTTCATTCCCGTTTTATTTCCATTTATTCGTTAGCAACCTAATTTTGTAATTAAAAACAGTGAAGCGCCTATGATGCCAGTTGAAAAGTTAAAGAGTGCAGTTGGTCTTTGTATGTGACTTTTAATAGCTTGTTCCGAATCATTTTGGCTACCCATTATCGTATTTCGTTTAATTCATTAACGTAAAAGCAAAATCAAATTAATGGCGTATAACTTAGAAATATGCATTTGATTAGATCGTACTGCAAGAGTACAAATTAAATTGTGACCATGTGAAATGTTGGAGTAATATTCATGGAAAGCTTAAACGAATTCATTGATTTTTTGCGTAGTTATAGTCAGTCTGTATGGACGTTGTAGGGTATTATTATTAAGAAAGGAAATAAAGTTCATAGCAGCAGTGCAACATAATCATCTTAGTCAAGGAAAACAAAAAATAAATAACAGAGTTCCAATTTAAATACATAGATTAGGATAGAATGTAAACTAATCAAAATGAGAGCAGCAGTTTCTGTATTTATTATTTTTATTCTCTTTAACAACACATACTCAATATATTACAGAAACGTTTATGACAATCAGAGTAGTAACATATCAATAGGTTTAGTATTTATATGCGAATACAATTATCAAGTCAAGGTGGTTCGTGAGAAACTTTGTAGCCATATTTAATACATCTACGATTTAACAAAATAACCTGTAGTAATCACCTACAATGTAAAAAACAATACGAAATTGCACATATTGAGTACACAAGCAACAAATAAAAATGTATGCAAAACAACACTAACCGGAGACGATTAAGCTATCACATCTCGAAAAGGTAACAATAAATAAGTTATAACACGTAACATAATCACAGCGAGTGAACATTGGCTAACAAACAAAATAATAGTTAATTTATTCCTAAATTTGGTTATCAATTAATGACAGAATTATTTAACTTACTTGATCTAATGAGATCGCATTATTTTCTAGTATAAATAAAAACGTCATTGCGACGTGACAACTATATATTCACAATTTTATTTACAAACTGACTAGATAGTCCTCTAAAGAGTTCATTAATTTCATTCGTTATATTTCGTTACAATAAGTCTTAATATATCAGCGGCCGGGAGCTGCTTTTACTGAAGCATTTGGCACATTCCCAGGATTAGAACGTAAAGGCAGAATAACATATCATCTTAATAATTACTTTAATCTTTGCACGGTACAATGAATTTGTAATTTTACTAAGTGATCAGACCGATGGGCTGATAAATTTATGATAATTTTTTTTGTTTTACCGAAACGTAGGTACAATATTTACACATCCATAAGTTAAGTAGAGTCCTTGGGGCTAAAATAGCTTACATAAAATTGTATAAACTTTTCCTAACAATAACTTATGGTAATTTAAGCATATATGAGTAACAGTGTTTAAAATTCATTTAAGTTAATGTCCATCTTATAGATTAAATCGATCAATTCATCGAGTGTTATGTTAACGTGATGCCTTGAAGAAGTCACACATCGTATACAACGGTTTACAAAACAGACATCTTTACCTAAATAGAACACATAATGCTTGAAGTAGTCTACGCAGGCATACATTGTACGCTCTGTCAGCGTCTATAACGATCATCGCTATAATAGTCTTCGGTACATCTTTGGTATCAGTTCACACTGATTCGTTCACTACACACAGAGTCACTAACACGATCGTCAGATAAGTCTTTCAGTCGTTTACGTTATAAGCTCCGCCGGTCAAACGATATGTTCACTGTCGTTCGGAGTCGGCGGCGCTTGCTGAGCCTTATATGGGCGTAGGGAGCACTGTGAAGTCCTGAAGCGCGTTTTTCACAGTTTCGTAGATCGGACGGTTCTCGTCGGAGCAGTAGCCGTCGGGGGAGCAAAGGCTCTGTAGCTTTGTTAGGTAGGAATCGAAGTTGTCGTGAGCGGGCTTGTCTCCGGGGACGGGCGGCGGCGGGGCGGCCGGTGTGCTGCTGGCGGGGGTCACGGGTGCTGTCCCGCCGCCGGGCAGTCGGACGTGCTCTAGCAACGTGATCACGTTATTTCGGAGGCTCTCATAATACCCGGTGATGTTGTTGTTGCGTTGAGATATGAGTTGGGTCTCCTGTAAAGATAAAATGTTCTTATTAAGTCTTATAAATTTGGAATTCAACACAGAGTTCGGCTGGTAACTGCTGGTAACTGGCTCATAAGCATTCGTTATGCAACGATACCTCAATTATTTTTTTTTTATTTTAACCTTAGTTATGATTAATTTTTATAGTGAGATTTTAATCCGTTCAAATATATGATTTAAGTATTTAACATACTAAAATTGAATTAGGTATTCTGCTTGTTATTACGATAACGTAGCGTTTCGTGAATATTACAAGAGGCTACTGTGTCAAATAGTAATTTAACGGTACTCACAAATGCAAATGATGAGTTAGTAGCACTCAAAGTTGGATGTTTGTAGCCATGACAGTACCATCTACGTTATCGGACAAAAATTTTCAATTACTTTCAATTTGTAGAGCGTTTTTGAACAAATGTGAAATTTATTTCTTTTTTTAAATCTAATATTTAATTTATGACTAGAGCTCAGGTATTGTTAATTATCTTCAAGTATTGTTTATGTGTCTGTTTATGATTTATTTTCTACGACTTACTCGTTCGCCGTGGCTGAGGTGAGTCTCCATCGCGTTGATGTCTGATTTGAGACGCATCATTTGTGACTCGACCCGTGCGTTTTCGCGTTGCAATTCTGTTATTTCTTGTTCAATTGTCATGAGGTCCTCGCCGTTACCAGTTTGCATGTTCATTTCCATACCTACCGAAATACGTATTTTAATATTATGTAGATGAGTGACTTTTTTGGACTCTTAATTACCTACAATGCAAAATTTGTTTGTAAGCTATTTGATATTTTTTACTTACAAATTAGTTAAGAATCAATTTAAGTGCAAATATAAAAGTATTTAATAAGGTAACAATCTTGAAACATGTTTAGGGATTTTTCACTTGTGCAACTTATTTAGCCAAAATGGACATCAAATAAAATGCGTAGTAAAAAAAAAATCAATCTTAGTATTTTTATAGTTTAATAACCTAAGCTAACTACAACTTAATTTAAAGTGGCATCCGTTGTATAAATACTAAAATGTTATTGCGAGTGTGAAATAAACTTACTCGAATATGGTTTGGGATACAGCGGGGTGATGTCGTCAGGGTACTTTGGCTTTTTTGGCTGCGGGGTCGGAGTGGCGGCGCCGGCAATCGGACAGCCGGACAGTGAGCGGTGAGTGAGGAACGACCCGTTCAAGTGACCGGATCCGTCACATCCTGGGGTGGGGCAGTTGACCCCGTCGAATTTGATAGCCGAAGCGGCGGCAGCCACCGCTGCCTTATGCTGCTCTACTGTCCCACCGCTCTCCAGCACTCTCATCTTATTGCGATTTGCTATCGGGCACCCGGAGGCACTAGGGATCAAATCGTCAATTGTTAGATCCCATATTTGGATGACATGCTTAGAGGCTTAGGTATAAAAGCGATAAAACAAATTTATTTTAAGTATAAGTTAAGTAATTTATCTGTATATAAATTGTTGTGTTAATAAAAGGAAAATTGATAACACTCTATTGATGAACTTAAAATACAATAAATGGTCTATCGAATTCAAAATTGAAAGGTGAACATGTAGCATCTCCTTCATAACATGCATGGCATACTACAGACTACACTGTTCTTTCCGAACGATTGAGCCTTACCTTCGATGCGACAAGAATTTCCCAGTGGCGTGTCCAGATCCATCACAGCCCGGTATTGGGCATCTAAGCAGCGTGCAAATAACCAAGAGACTTAATTTTTTTTGTAACGTTAGGCACAACAGTTGTACGTTGTAGGTATAATGTTGCTTAATTATCGTAGTTGCCTGATTATTGCTAAGTGTTTCAAGGACACGTAACCCCGACGGCGCTGGTTGTTCATGAATATAGATACATTTATACGTCCGTTCACATACATCAGTACTTGACTATCTACTGCGTAATGAATTGTGGAGCAAGAAAAAATGTTCAATTCGTTCTATAATCACTTAGATACCTACGAGCGCTATGGTTCTCATGATCGAGTAATCAATTATTTGTTTTTTAGTTTTGTTTCTTGGGATATTTTAATATTTAATATAATATAGACATAATGATGAGGAAAGTGTTTTTATGTCGTTACAAGTTCGGGCCCAATATGGTAGGTATCGTAGTTATATTATAAAAATTGGTTCATTTTATCCATATAGGTGAATAGTAGTAATGGATTTTTTATTCCTTTTTAACGAGACCCGACTGGTACGTTCCTCTCTTTCTTGCAGGTCAGCTCAGTTGTCCTTTTCCAACGATTTAACAATGAAATTCTCACCTGAGAGGCTCGGAATCCTGTCCATCCCTAGGCTTGCTTTTCGGTTTGTTCGCTCGCGGGCACCCAGAGAGCGAGCGATGGGACGAGTAATTGCCGGTCACGTGGCCTGATCCGTCACACCCGGGCGTGGGGCACTTCAGCTCTTGAGAGTGCGGTTGGAGCTGCGAGCGATCGGCGCGAGGACACCCGGACAGGCTGCACATATACAAACTGCTTACAATGCCGTGGCGGGGTCATTGGCCGTAGCTTACGATTACATTTTAGAAACTATCGTTGGCATCGATGTATCTTAGAGGTATGTATCAATATTAAGTATCTGATATTTGCAACGGTTAAATATTACGTTCGATTTTTAAATCCTGTATTATTGATTAGCCCTGTATAGCCGATGGTATTAGGTACTTAGATCATTCGTTACTATATTTAAGTATAATGATCATAATTGTGATTAGTTTTTCAATATATTTAACGTTTCACCGGTCGCCGATCTCATATGGTTCTCTTTCCGTAATTAGAACGTTTGAGGCCATAGTCTACCATGCTGGCCAAGTGGGGATGCTGCTTCCAGAATTAGAAGAGAATGCAGGCCGATTATAATAGTTTATTACTTTTATTTTTTAAATTCCGATCAAGAAATTTATTGCAAGATCCGAAGGTGTTTATTGACAGATGTTATACAGAGTTATATTATTGGCAGCACTGGCATAAATATACCACTTGTTTTTACACCACCAAATGACAAAGCATGCGACCTATTATACTCATAGAGAGCTTTTTTGAATGCATTTTTAAGATACCATTGATTTTACATAATATAGCTTTTAATGGTAATTTAAAATAGTCAATACAAAAGTTAACGCGAGTTAAGTTAACGCGAATGAACGTTAAGAAAAATCACGGTGTCTTAAAATCTAAGAATCAATAATAATTTTGATGTTTACTGAACGTTCACTTCAAACCAATGAGTGTTTCTCATCAATTCTATGTAAATCCTCTGTTCTTTACGACCCAAACGTCGGTAAAAATAAACCGACTGAAGCAAGCGTCTGTTGAGTTTTAAGAGCAACTACGCACCTTACATTGACGTGACGGGTTTACATGGAAGTGTCTAGAACAATTATATTTATTGCTATACGTACATCTATAAGTATTTTAAACGCGTTCTCATAAAATACCATACCTATATGGTAATGATTGAATCTTTTTATATATTTAAATCAAACGTATTTGAAGCATGGGTAAATTGTGTCTTTACCGGGTAAATTGTGTCTTTAAATGTCCACATTTTGCTTTTATCCGGAGTGTCCATAAAATTTGCGACAGATAATTATCGAACGGCAGTTCTCGCCTCTTTTTGTGACCATGAATGTTAATTATACACTATTTCAACACTTTGTAGATACAAATAAATAATCTTATGTTTGGTAGCAAATATAAGGAAATGTATTACCAAAATTACGAACAAAATATTGATAAGATTCAGTACCTACTTCCTCTTTTTTATTTGTTATTATGAAATTGTAGGTAGTTATTTCACCTGCTAGTACATATTATATATTATAATTAAACAACATTCAACCGACGATTAAAGTAATAATGACTGTAATAAAAATGAAATAAATTTAAATTAGACTTGAGAGATTTACATTGTTTTGTGTTTCTATTGCCTATATACATTATTACGATCATCAATCATTTCGAAAGTTTTGCTTGGGTTTAATTTTAAAGTTCAAAACGATTCCATGGGAGTTTTGAACGAAAATCACGATGCTAACGTTTTTTCGTGAACACGTAGGTATACAGGTATTTATTTCGTATAAAATGATTTCATGAGAGAGCTCATAAAGTGCAGTGAACGAATTGTTACAATTGACATCTATATTCATATCCAACAGGGCTGAAGCGGTTAGTTAGGTACTGAAGCGGCGATAAATTTGATGCAAACTGAAAAGTATTTTCCCTAACAGTGTAAGTATGCTTCATGACTTCTATAATAATAAAATAAATCACTACAAAGTATCACTACACATTAAAATGTGAAAGACGTGTGCATTCAACTTCTCGGTGAGTAGTCACGTAGTTACAGAGAGAATTCAATTATGTACATAGCTGCTCAAACTAACGTTATGTCAACTACAACGTCAGTACTTTGATCGGTTTCACATCAGCATTCCATCATGCGGTTAGTTCTGCTCAAAACCTCGGGGTACGCCACCAATTGAGTTCTGCGGAAATGCGCAAATTGCCCCTCACGGATTAGGGCAAATCCACACTATCATCCAGCGGCTCCAGTAAAATATTTCTTGTCTCGAACATCCATTTCGATATCACCCTAATTTCTATAATAAGTATTCACGTTTCTTTGGTATTATAAACCTATTGAGTTTTATAGCTTATGAAAATTTTTGTTATTGACTTTTTTACGTTTATGTATAATAAATTCAAACCTTTAGTTTGTAGCTAATGATATGCCTATTATGGTGAGAAATGTATTTAAATTAAATAGGATGATATCTGAAAGGGCTGATATATTGGCTGCGCTTATTGCAGCTTTCTAAACAATATTTAACGCGATTGTAGATCGACCCTTAGTGTAGTCCCAATCATCGGTTTAATCTTTCTTTTTATTGCACAGCTTGTGTGAATATTCGCGCTGCCCCCGGTAGCTGCGAAAGTTATGGACGAGCTAAATTAAAACTAATATTTATTCAGTCCCAGAATTTATAATACGTACCAAGTGAACTCGACTCACTTTGCACGAAAACTTATTGAGTTAAATTTTTTCTTGCAAACGCTATGTGAGACAAACGTTATTACCAAATTTGCCGAACGTGCAAGCTCGTGTTGACTTATGACAATATAAATACAAATAAAGATATTTTTTAAACTTCTCAATGAACTAAACAAATGGGCAACAACAACTCGGATATTAACGACAGCAAAATTGAGTCGTGAAAAAAGTTACGAATTGAAATATTCGTGAATAATCGATTAGTAGACAAAAAACACTATGTTAGTGAGGCAACGGGAACAGCCCGAACAT
This sequence comes from Passova gellias, assembly GCA_018249975.1. Taxonomy (NCBI): domain Eukaryota; kingdom Metazoa; phylum Arthropoda; class Insecta; order Lepidoptera; family Hesperiidae; genus Passova; species Passova gellias. The sequence continues at coordinate 4,240 of DWUN01002603.1, read as the reverse complement.
TCAAACGACGAATGCATTCGTAAAACGTTCGCGCGAACATTTCCGCTTGCCTGCGGTGAGTCGCGTAGTTGCCAGAAACGTGGCCGGAGCCGTCGCACGAGCGCACCGGGCACTGGATGAGCTCCCTCGACTCCCGTATCCGGTAACTCAGTTTACCGTAAAAGTCCTCCCGATGGTAGCTATCGTAAATAAATACACACAATCACAACGGGCCCCTTCTTTTGTCTTATATATGAAAACCTCCTAAAAAGTCTACGATTTAACAATAGGCACCTACATGCATTATTCTGCATAAGTTTAAACTATAAATAGAGCCAAGAATCAACGCCTACATGTGGTAAGACTAGTGACAGAATTGGTATGTTATAATAAGCGCCAATATGTCATTAACCTGAAGCGATAACTCTACAATTAATTATTGAAGCGTCAACTAAATACCTCTATAAATACGCGACGTTTATCTGTGCCAAACGTGCTATGTGTTTACAAATTCATTATTAAACACATTGTAGTGTTTGTTTATCAAATTGCAATTGAAATATGTAGATAATAAAAAATAGTAATGCAAGTATTCATCACGACAATCTATTTCAATTAAAGGTCACCACGGATCTTACCTGTTTCGTCTCATAGTAATTTTTCAGTTGCACGTTTTGTAATATATCTTATCTTTTTTTTTATCTATCGTGTTCCCGCGCGTACATGCGCGCCTGCGCGGGCGCCGGTATATTTAGACTGATTCGTCGAGTCGGCTGGTACTTTGCTCTACGTTCGAAATACCACACCGCGGAACAGTTTGTGTCATCGTATCTGTCACTAGTATTTTCTATATCGCTTTACTTCATTCAATGTAATTGTATATTAATTAGTGTGGTTAACAATTCTATGATAAGTATGATAGGAGCACGAGTACGGTAGGCACCTTAGGTTTCTAGGAAGCGCGTATTTTTGGTTTAGTTTCAATGGCGTGATTTGAAAAGTTATATACTAAAACATTGTGCCTTCCTCAAAGTAACTATTTAGTAACGCTCAAATAAAAATACGCTTATATCTAGAGTAAATGATAATTTAGCTTTAAATATCGTACCTTACTTAGTAGAATACGTGGAAATCAAACATTTTATTTCACACGACGTAGTGAGTGAAACAAAAGAAAAATTGCAACTTGGTTGTCAGTTATTTGTCACCCGCGTGATATGACCTTGCTTCTCTTTGCTTTTATTGTCATGGAGGTAAGTCAAAAAAGCTTGAAATCGGTTCAACTTGTTTTCTTATTTCATTTTTCTTTCGGTATTATGTTGGGATAAAATTTAATTTGGAGTATCATAAAAAATACGAAGCATAGTAAGACAACGTTCAATTTCACCAAAAGCAAAGGTACAATGATACGATATTTGTTCAAAGCCCGAGATTTGGTGTGATTGTGTTGGTCAAAGGTGCAACCTAGGGAGTTCTAGCACGTACAGTAAACGTTTAGGGTAGGCATATACGTATATCCATAATGATCATGGTTACTACGTTTACTAATAGTTAAGCTTCTATGATATTCACCTGCTGTCTTTAGGCTTGTCGTGCGGCGCGTGGGGCGGCGGCATGTAGCAGGGCGGGGAGTAGGGCGGCGCGTGCGGCGGGTAGGCGGGCGGCGGCGGATACGCGCCGCATTGGTACTGGTAGCCGCCGTAGCCGGCTGCGGCTGCTGCTGCGGCATAGTCCGGCTGCCCCAGCCCGTATCCAGCTACAGGGTGAGGGCTCATGCCACCGTACCCTGGGTTGACATAGAAAGATTAGTTATTGTAACTCCTTAAAATGTATATACACAACTCTGGATATCATCTTAGAAATGAGTAATCGCGGCGAACCAAGATAGTTGATAGATTAAATATTTGAATGAAAAACTATAATGTTGTACTAAAAGGCAAGCGCACATGTACAAACGAACGTTAAATAGAACTGAAATCGTATAGAACACTGCTTACATAGCGCCTGCCTTTCAGGATTAGCAATATTATTCTTGGGCGTGTGTTGCGGCGAGCGCGTGCGAGGGGAGTCATTATGAGGTCACGTTTTAATTTGTACCACGTGTTTTACGGTTTTACGGCATGCTTGATACTTATCCCATGTCTGGTTTTGTACATGAACACGTAATTTATTAACAAGCTAAGGTTAATGTTGTATTATCCTGACACAAAATTTATCGTCACCGTTTCCTGAAAGAATTTCATGTTAACTATGAATTTCAATACAACTGTATATAATTTGGTTAACGCGCATGAACTGAATTTAACTGAAAAATACCTGCAGCGTCTCGATGGTATGCCTCTAGGTACGGGTGGCTGCCCCCGCTATCTGGCGTTGATTCTCGACTGTAAGATACGGCACCGGGGAAGGTTCGACTGTTGACAAAAATATAAATATATGTAGATTGTATAAATTTAAGACACTCGTTGATCTATAACAATAAATAATTATAACTATTTATCAACAATAGAACAGTTAGTTATACACTGTTAACACATATTGTAAATCAAACAATGTTATAACACGTTGGAACTGAAAACGTTCCCTGCGGTAGTAAAGGATATATGATAGATAACAAGAGTCGTACTAGCCTATCTGACAAATGCCTCACCTATGTGGTAAACGGGACACACTAAGGTCGAGGGTCTGGCCCTGCGGGCTGGGCACCTGTGGGCTGGCGGTGAGCTGCGGCGAGGCGCCCGGCGGCGGGCTGCCGCGCGCGCCCCCGGTGCCGCCGCCGGCGCTTGTATACACCGGCGACGCATATGGACCCTGTTGTAAAAACGGCCGGTTATTCAACTGTACACATGATGCATAACGTGCGTATTTCAATGCCGCCGATTGCTCCCACGGACGAGTTTCTTCCGATTCAAAATATTTGATTTTTCACGTGATGCAAAAACGAATCTCGTGGCTTTCTAACCGACGTGCCGAGCGTACAACGTAAACTATCTCGACAATATAGGCACTGAGACGACGGTGACGAGAAACTCGGCCATGCAGACAATTCCGCTCTGCATTTCAAAGAGTATCTCACCTGTGGACTACCACTAGTAGACGAGAGGTCTACGGCTGGCCGTGGATCACGCGGATCTCTTGGCGTGGGACTGCGCGGTCGCTGCGCTTGCGCCGCCGCGATCTTCACCGATAGGTTGATCGCCGAGAAACCGGGCGGGACACCGGGACCCATTCCAGTGACGCCGGTCACGCCACCTACTCCGCTAGCCGTTTCGTAGTGGTACATCGGTCTGGACGGAATCACACGAACGTTGGGGATCACAATCATTCGTACAGTAATAAATAATCTGATTTGCATTGTTGTGTTGTCGGGTATTAGTGACGTAACGAAAATTTAAAAAAAAATGTTTAGTGGGAGGTCTCGTTTACCACATTAGTTTAGGCATTGTTTGTAAATATATTTCGCATAATGAATTACTACTATTTATTACCTACCTAGGGTAGATGGGCCCCGTGTTGTTTTCCTGCTCGGACTGATCGGTTTTCATGGGCGTGGGCAGGTGCGGGTCGTGGTACCGCTCCTCTTCCCAACCGTAGGGCCTTTGAGGGCACTGTGCTGGGTCGTACCGCTCGAAGGCGGTCGCGCCCTCGTAGCACCTCGTCTCGTAGCCGTACCGAGTCTCGTTCATTTGGCTACGAGAGAAGTTTCTACTGTTCAAAATACTACATTGCCGACAATTATTTCTTTTCTTTTTCAGAGGCTAGATATCAACGGCTACCTATTACTCGTGTAATTTTAAAAATAAAATCCTTAAAAGAGTTGATTTACTGAATACCATTCAAAATTCAAGAATACTTTGTATTGCATTTAATTTTAAATAGGCATAAGCAAATTTCATTTGTTTTGCTTGATTGGCTATGGTGTTTGTTACCTGTACGAGCGGACGTGGTCGTCAGGTGGCCGCTCGTAGGGCGAGCGCTGGTCGGGCGGCGCGCCGTAGCCGGCGTGGCGCGTCTCCATCCCGCCGGGGGAGTCGCGCTCGGGCTCGGCGGCCTCTCGCTTCGGCACCAACAGTTCGGGCGCTTCGCGCTTCACGGCGGGACTCGGCGGCGACGCCGCTTGTTCGAGCTCGCGTTCGGCTTCGCGTTCTCGCTCTTGCTCTCGTTCTCGTTCGCGGTCGCGTTCTCGATCCGGCGCGCGAGCGGTACTTGCGCCCTCGCCTGATATGCTTACCGTTACTGGATGCGATAATGGTACTGCAAG
>DWUN01002602.1:0-13509 GCA_018249975.1 Passova gellias | reverse complement strand
TCGGACCAATATTTCCTGAGATTAGCGCGTTCAAACAATCAAACGAACTCTTCAGCTTTATATTATTAGTATAGATATGTGTCATCTACATAGTATCGCTAAAACCGAGTTTAATTAATTAATATATACAAAAATTAAAAAAAAATAATGACTTGAAACAATCAACTAGGTATTTTTCAACTGAACATTGAAATGTATAAATTATTTATTTATAAAGTGAGGAAAACCAAAGGTATAAGTCCATTTATAATGGTTCACTTGACGTCGCTGGAAAGAGAAAGTTAATAATTATGTTTGGAAGAATGGCGGACGGGCGTGACAGACTGTTTCCTAAATCCTTTCAGTACTGAAATAATTGATGAGATGTATCGCTCCTTGCAATTCGCTTTTTCTTATGAATCTCAAATTTGCCCCAACCGAGGACGAAATATTACTTAAACATACTCTCTTGTCAGCTCGAGACTGGAATAGGAGATCTCCTCGTTTTATTTTCTAAATTTAGTAATTGTATTCAAATCACTTAAAGTTTTAGTTAGTTTTGTTTCAATGTGTAGTATTTATTATATGCAAATATAGTGTAGTCGACGATTCGAGGTCGGGGGTGCGACGACGCTCGCGTGCCGCGCTACATTAGGCCGCCGAGTAGGAGCTCGCCGGGGGTTGGCTTATTGTCTCGCTTCTATTAATAATACCAGTGTTTATGGCAAATTAATTTCTGCACTATGTCGACTACCAATTTTGTTGAAAGCAAAATGATGTGCCGACTGACTGGCATGCCTGGTGGTATTGCGTGACCTTGAGTTTCAATTAAATTTTGTGACGCCTTATTGAATAATAGGTTAAGAATTTTATTGTTGCCAGAGATATCTTTAGTGATAACTTTAGCTTTGGTGATATTGAATGACAAGAAGAAACTTTTTCTAAATAATACGTATTTACAAAAAAAACCTATTATACCTAAATGAAAGGTCACAATTCAATTATTCACATAGAACCTCCCTCCCTTCCCGCATAAGTCCGCTTGTGAATGAACCTGTGCAAATATCTAATGTGAAACGGCATTGCGCTTATTAGATCAGCGGTAAACGCAACCGTAGGACAACCAAATATTTAATAATTTTTTTATTATAATAATGATCGCGTAATAAAAAAATAAATTACAGATTATTTTATAAGCATTCGTTGGCTTCAATTTTTATTTCATTTTAAATGTTTCAAATCTCCATCAAACGGAAATTAAATATATACCTAACCCTACCACCTGACTGCGGTTTGTCGAGGGCTATTGGTTTTCTTAACGTAACAAATACATACAAATCATTCGTACGAAGGTAACGGAACAGAAATTCGTCAGAACTTTTATCATTGTTTCGACATTTCTCTCAAGGGGACATTCTTATAAATTGGATTCAAGTTAGAATCTACACTAAAGCAATATGCCGCACGAAATTTTCTTTTTCATAGTTTTTATGTGAAGATGTGCCGAATTAAAAGTTGATCTGCTGAGGAGTATATTGTGCAAAAAGCACATGGCTCTATATTAAAGCCGATAAACATTTGAGTTATTGAGGATTTGATACTAACTCAAACTTATTATCAGAGCTCAAAATTATCCTACGTAAACTTTATACGTTATTAACAACAATGTAGCTGTTTAGTTTACGGACATATTTAACAACATCGTTAACAATATTTAAAGGTTCGCCAATTGATTTACATGAAGGTTTTATTTAATGATACAATTTAGTACACAATATTAGAACGTCTTTATCGTATCTATGTATTGGGTCGTAATAGATTGTGGTCGAGAAAGTGGGACGAAAGTGGAGTCGGCGCGGCTCTAGTGGATGCAGGGCGACCGCTGCAGCAACGGTGTTTGTTGACGAGCCGGTGGGCGGTGGGCTCGCGCGGGGTGCGCGGGCCGGGGCGGCGGCGGCGCGCGGCAGGTGTGCGCCGCGCCGCGCCAGTTCCGCGACTCTCGCCGCTCGCGCGCTACGTTCGCGACACAGACATGTAGTTCGAACTCGCGCTCGTCGACAGTGCAGTGACTCCGATGTGTTGTTAAATTAAAAGTGACGATTGTTAAACACGATGGTGGTGCTCGAGGGTGGCGGTGCTCTGCTCGAGCCGGCGCTCGCGCTCGACGGCACGACGGCCGCCTGTTTAGAGCGCGCTTATGCACAAGCCGATATTTCATTAAAACTTTTACCAAAACGATACATTAACCTGCATCAATGGTTGTCGCCGGTGACCACTTCGGTCACGGCGGCTGCGGGTGCCGGAAAGGATCTCAAATTGCAAATTGTAAGTTGACATATGCGATTATCTAGCTGGCCCAGTCGTGAAGCTTTCGTCCCAACTTAAAAAACTATCGCATAAGTATTTTTTTGTTTGTTATTTATTTCGAAACTTTTTTTCGGTCTTTGTTTTTAATTCTAACTAAAATATCATAGTTAATTTTTATATGTTTTTTTGCACAAATTATTAACACACTGAAGAGTAATTAATTGTATAAGCAAAAATACAACAAAAAAAAATTCAAGAAAGATACGTGATACTTTAAGCGTGAGTTTGGTCAAAAATAAACAAACAATGTAACAAACGTGCCATCGAAATGAATTATTGTTGTCTCGCAACCGCCTCGAAGGGCTATCATTTATTCACATCGATAACTACCTAATATTACTTCGAACACCACTTTAATTCGACCTCAACGCGATAAATCAACAATAAAAACAGGCAAGTTTGCCATTTAAAGCTGTATTATACCTATTATTATATTAATATTACAACTATTGTGAGATGTGATTTCTATTAAATTGCGCTAAATTGCAGCGAGGCAAATTTTCAAACGTGTAAAATGATAATATATATAATAAACACAAATCCACTGCACCTAAAGAACGCGTGTGTGTTGCTATGATAAGAAACGAGAAGTAAGTGGAAACTACTTTGTTGGCTCTCACAAATTGCTGCACACTTCCTGTTGAAACCTCCGCTATCGTGTTTTAAGAATAAATGCAGTATCGGCCCGAGGTCGATCTTGTTAATTAAACGCTCGCATGAAAGTTATAATCCATATACTTTTAATATTACCACTTTTAAATTACTCATTCGCTCGTATTTATTGAACTATATGCTTTTGTTTTATTCGATTTTTTTTAAATAGCGTAAAATAAATAAGGCAGTCGACCGTTTATAATATCTATTTACCTATATTGTAACTGGTGGTGTAAACGTAACTGGTGAAATGTGGGGGTGTACTACACTCCTCTGTCTACCCCTTCGGGGCTTACAGGCGTGATGTTATGTTATACCTATATTGTAATATCAAATGGTATATAGGACCAATAAGCATTGCAATTATCGGTTAACTGAGATTCACTGGAACTATGCACGTAATTGAGCTAAACGTAGGTAAGTATTGAAATTACAGTCGAAATTTTAGATGTGACTTGCAATTTGGGAGCGATTTGTGTAAAATGCTCATTATTTTACATACATTTATTTTCCAGCAATAAGACAAGGTGCATGTATAAAAGTGAAATTTCTTATACAAACGTACGTAAAATAACTGAAATATACTTACTTAATAACGATAACAAGACAAACTAAGTCGGCATAATATCCAGATAGGTATGCGTAACTTGTGCAATGTTTCTAAAGGTAACAAGATAAAATCCGAAACCAGTTCTGCCTCGACTTTTGACCCAACTTTTGATATGGATATTGTTCGAATTAAAGTCGAATCGGTCCTACAATCGGTGTTTTACCGACACATCAACAACGCAAAGTGAGGTTTTCATACTTAGCACTTGGAACCTGTAACTTACGTAAAAAAGGACATTATATTCCTTTAGTCCAGTATTTGATTTAAACGTAATCACGTAATCAATAAACGTAGTCATATTAACCATCAATCGTGAACGGCATAATATGTTTTTACATCTTTCATATACGTATTTTCTCATATTTGTTTGTGGATTTTTTATAGTCCAGGGAGAATCGTTAAAATCCTAGTATTACGGAAAGGTATATAGTAATTTTTATGTTAACACTAGTATTGTGTAAAATGAAACAGTCTACCTCGGTCGCGTCTGTCTGTCTGTCTTGGTGTTCTGATATTAGGAATTACGTAGTAGATATTGCTACGTATTGCAGCTATAATTGGTGTTTTTTTTATAAAAATGGCAGTTGGATGTCGATAAACGCGTATACTAAGTCTAAGTCGGATAAAAGTCTATACATGTCAAAATTTTCGTCGCCTCTCTAATGGCATTTTTTGGTCTCTGAAACTATGTGAGGTGTTTGGATGTAGTTCGATCAATAAATACGGTCTTGGCATCTGACGAATGATAACTATAAATTATAAAACTGGAAAAGAAATCAGACAAACCGAGAAATTGTACAGTTCGAATTGTAAAAATTCGGGTACAAAGTCTTTGTAAATAAGTTTTTTAACTTCGATAGTAGTCCACTGACAGAATTCGAACAGACATTGTAAAAGTCCATGCCACGCATTGTAAAAACTGTTGGTTCTGATCGTATCGATAACCTGACCATTCCCGTCGTGGTGAAGTTTTGATAAAACTCAGTCATAACTAATTCATTTCTAGTATCGTTAGGAAAGATTTTTTTGTTTCGTGGAAATTAGCTTTATTAATTTTTTTGTTTAATCTAAACATATAGGTACATAAAACGAAAAAAATACATTGTTCGTGTAGCTATAGGTAGACAAATATTAGCTATATAAAACCAGTAAAACCGGATCATAAGGTAATAAGATGTATCTTAGTTTTTTTTTTGTTATTCTTAGTCAACACGTGCCCAATATAAAAAGTCTCGTCTTCGCATTCAATAGAAGCCTCAAAATATTTGTTTTATTTTTTAGAATACAACACGGTTGCACACAAACTGTAAGCGTTGCACATTTGCAATATGTGTGGTATGTTCTACAAATTATGTCAATAATTTGTTGACACGATGAATGCATTATGATCAACATTATTACACGTGCTTTTTATTTATTGTTACTTAACTAGCTGTAACACACTGTTGCTCTTGCACGTTTGAAAAGAAAACAATACGTTTTTCTGTAATACAAAGTAGACCTCAAGGCCATGGCTGTCATGAAAATTCTATAGATTTATAAAACAAATCTGAAAGGAACACGGCAATAAAATTAAAATCTATTGTAAATTTACAATTTGTACGATTCATTGGATAATTGAAATTTTAATATAGTCGTCTAAATGTCTTGTGTGGATTTAATTACCTCGTTTCTCCAAAATTTATATTCTAAGCAGCAGTTTGCGCTGGATTCTTATTAATCTTCTGTTTGATAAATACTTATATATTATATGTGACTATCATTTAGATGCAAACGACGTGAATAATATATTTAACATTATTCTAGACACATACAATAGATAGCAACACGATAGTTGTAATAATTAATTGCCCAGTATAAATGTAAATGTGGAAAGTACCAAAAAAGCTCAAGCTTTTCGTGGAAGTTTACAAGTAACAATTCATTATTACTTCTTTTTTAAGCAGTTTCGTCATGTCGAAGACATAAAAACCTTTAATATGCTTTACCTTTTGCAATATAATTTCAATTAAACAATTGATATTTTGTGGCAAAAATAATCAAATCTAAATAGTTAAAGCACATTTTTTATCATAAGGTATTTATATCAGTGAATCATGATTATGTATTGTTTTGAGAATTGAATGCATTATTAATATGAGTGAAACGTCCAGAGCAATCAAATATTTTACGTCGTTGTATGGATTTGAGCCAGTATTTATTTATTGTTATTCATGCATACATGCATACATACTATACATATATAGGTATAAATACAATATTGAGTACGTCCTTATAAAATATAATACTGCAGCTAAATATCCAAACTGGAAAAAAAAAAACCGGTGCCGCGTATACTGTAGTTTTAAAACAAAGCAACCAGAGTACATGCGCCCAATGTGTGTACCGGTTGTTTGTATCAACCGTGCGAGGCTTACCTACGGCGGAAACGTTGAAGCGATTTTAACTTGTGCCGCCTTTCACGCGCGGTCCGGCCGCTGGACGGCGAGTGTCCGTCGCGGCCGCCGTATCGCCTCGCCCGATCTCCCGGCATTCATGCTGCAAGCGCTAAATGTAGAGAGATATTCCTTCCGACCGGCCGCGGCCGGCTCACCTAGCTTTTTGAGAGTTTCTATTTACCGTCGAAAAGTTGCATTACCCAAATTGAATTCCGCTTTTGTAATTCAACGTTATTCATAGATGTGTTTCCACGAAATATCACATTCAGTTTCCTAGAATATTTAAGATATACTATCCTCTGATGGTTTTATTGAAACTTAATAATTTAAAATTACATACAGACATTACGTACAAACAACCCCACTAAAGTAATTTGCGTTATGTGATAACACGATAAGAAACGATGTAAATCACCATAACGTCGAATGAAGTATTGTCAGTGAAGATGACGTTTCGGAGGTTAATAACAATTCGGTTGTCATTTTGTTTCCAAACAAAATGGTGATAGTAAATGAATGTCGAGCAGAGCAACAGCAATAACTAGCTAAAAGAGTTTGTTGGGACGCTAGACATTAGGACAAGGGGGCCGCACGCGCTCTCCCGCCCGCTTGCCGCAGCGCTCGTTTATTTGCGCCTTCCCAGCTCTTTTGTTATGCCCTGTCGCCTGTGTCTGCTTTGAAAAATTGTAATGCAGCGGTATTGTAGACGCGACTTGCCGCGATTGTGCGCACTGCACTTTAGCTACACCTAACGCTGCACCCTCGAATTTATGCACTCAACCCTTTTACCTGTATTATTTGTAATCTATACCCTTTCACGTTGAGTTATCTGGCTATGATTTTATTTCGTTTTTACTATTTTTAATTGGTAAATTTCCTGTAAAATATATAAAGCAAATACTCATTATTGCAATTAAATTTCATCGACAATAGTGGTGTGACTGTTCAACTAGGAACTGAAACGGTTCATATTGTTTTACCGCACATACGTATTATACCGCTCTATCAATCATTTACGTCATTTCGACTTAATTGCGAATAATAACACCAATGATTATTTCGCAATTAATACACTGCACGTGTGTAGCTCTAGGCTCTGCACCATTGAAATCGTCATCTTTACTTCTCTCGAAGATTTGTGTATTTTGTGTATTTGCTTACCGCTTTACATCACTCTGGTCAATGAACACTTAATGGAGCCTATTTAAAAATAGTTGATGATGGAGAATATCGTCTTGTTTGCAAACCGCTGTTTGCAGATTGTTCAATTGTCCCCGGTTCTTGCATAGTCCGCAAATATTGCGCCTCTATTCGCTTGTACTCTAAAACAAAAAATACTGGTGCATTATATACAACGTCCATATTCATTGCGTGATGTATTTATGTGGCGTTTCCATCACATTGTCTATACCAGAGTATTGACAAATAGTATACTGTTTTTATAATATCCATTTTCTTTTAGTATCCACTATTTACTTGTGTATGCAAGTATTCAGTGTACAGCAAGTCATTGTAGATCGCTAATGTTATTATGTAAATCTGTCCATTGTAAGTTTTCGCTTGTATTCGATAATTCATTGCGGGGGGACATAATATGCGGGCCGTTATTCGATAAACTTTCCTTTTACGATATGATTTTAGTGTTTCAGTTGTCGCGTGTCCGCGTTTATGATACGGTGTGATGTCTTTTATAAAATGTCACTTATGCATATTAGAGGGTCCCGACACACGGCGGCGGCGGTCTCGTGCAAGTCAACACAAAGACGTGTGTGCGGGCTGCGAAGGTGAAGGCGGGGAGCGCACGGGCCGTGGCATACATTAGCCACCGCCGCCGGCGTTGGCGTCGAAACGTTGTAATATATTTCACTAACGGTCATTTTCGACAATTAACCACATAAAATAAGTGAAATTATGCATGCGGCCAACGACGGCGTATATCACGTCCAGTTACGGGGCACGATACCTACCTACCACCTGTATATTCATTATTCAAAGAAAATGCTTCGCTCGGCCGAGCCTCGTCCGGAAGCGCGGGCTCTGTTCGTGTGATTGATGGAGAGCTCTTTATTTTTACTATTCTTTTCTGTATATGCGAGCTTGTGCATTCCTTATGTCGTCTGCATATATGAACCGATATCATTTGTAATCTAAAAGTAAAGTTTTATATAGTCATATTTTCTCTTCAGTAAAAAAAAATTCGGTAAAAGCTGTCGTTCTATAAATATATAAAACTTTTAAATCTATGCATTTTTAATAAATGCAAAATATACTAACCGAATAACTGTTTATGTTGACATAATTTTGCACCTATGTGATGCTTAATGCCTTTCCTAAGTGAGCCTACGTTTCTACCGGACCTCTCAAACCGTCGGATTCATTTTCTCTTGCAATTTCCTACAATTTCCGGGCAGCGTTTGGTACGCTCACGTGCTGGAAAATTATTTTCCCGTTGATAATGCTCGTGTCACGGTTACTGAAAGCACTGACTTTTTTAGATGGATGGAAAACTCATTAATATTTTAAAGCCTTTGCGTATTTTTTACACGATTGTCTTGTTTTCACGGCTACGTAACTTTGTCTAATGTAGACATAGAGAATTGTAGAATTAAAATATCAAGTTCAAGTGCGAGATCAACGTCCTCCGACTGGCGCATTACGCAACATGCAACACCGGCGGATGCACATTTAAGTCTCGTGCTTCGTACTGAACTTTACAACGATAAAGGTCACGATGTTGAATATCGACAATGGTACAATGGGAGTTAAGTGAGATATTTCTCATCAGCATACAATACTGTATGCATCGTGTGTTGGTATTGTGCTATTGAGGTGATCGTGTTGTATGGAATTGAAGCATAGGTGGTCACACCTGACAGTTTCGTCTGTTTTGAGATGTGCGCTCATTCCCGTACGGCATCACCTTGAGGTGTGCGTGAATCAGCAGACGGCACGCTCACCGGTGTGACGGCGGCGGTTTAAGAATAGAGGGCGGTCTATTTAGGAGTCCTCTCCCGTTTGTTTGCCAGCAATATGTGTCATTGTTAACTAATTTAAGTAACGCCAACTGCCAGCTGTTACGACACGATGAGGTGTGATAATATTGCTTCGTGAGGGGGGGATTCCGATGAGCGCATTAATCTTTTCGACTCTTTGAACCGAACTCCACGTCTGCTGTTTGTATACACGTTCATTTCTAATGTAAAAATAACAAACCAGTGTTCGATGGGATCCATTTGTTTTTATCGAACAATATGCATTAATAATTTTATTTATTTGGGATACTTAAATTTTTTTCGAATAATGAAATTTAATAAACATGTTACAGTGTTACGAGTTTCGCTAAACGTTTGAAAAAATTAAAATTTCGCGACTCCATTGTATGTACCGTAAGGGAGTGAAATTTCGATTTATAATATTTTTGGTTTCCGTCTTACTTATATCAAAGTATGTAACTGTTCCTTAGTCAAATAGGCAATTTATATGCAACGGACGTATAACGAGCTCAATGAACGAGTCTTTTAATTTTTTAGTGGGGCGGGTCGTGTTTAATAATATTTTATTAATTAATGTGAAGCGAGGCTTGCACTGTCCGATAGCCGGGCGACATTATCGCTGGAGAGTTGCGTAAACATCAGAATGTAAAACACGATACCGTTTAGCCGGCTAATTAATTGCCGTGACCGGGACTTTGGGAGTCGGGAGCGCGCGGCTCGGTCGTCGCGAGCTCGTTACGGAAATAATGAGTGCGATCGGAGCACGCCGCTGCACTACTTGTTACGGGACCGCACCGCCTATTTCGATTTTTATTGTGCCTTTCCTGCGGTTACCACTTAAACATTTGCAGTATCCCCCCCTCCCCAGCCACCCCCCTCTCCCCTTGCACTGACTGACTTACCCTGTCATTTTGCAACAGATGCATTAGTTTAAAACTGAGTCCGACGCAATGTTCTGCGCGTTAAGTAGCCATAGTGATTAGATTTAATATTTAATGAGCGTAATGTATTACCTATGATTTGATAAGGTCGGCGTGGAAATGTCATTTTGTTGCCAAGACATGAACCTGCATACACTGGAGCTTATTAGTGTAAAGTTATGCGAAATAGGAACGTGCAAATGTTTACGTTCAAAAGTTTGCATGTGCGCCAGTAACATAACCAAAGTTCCAAATATGTTACGATGAAATACATTGTTCTCGAGTGACACTGCAAAAATTTCTAATTCCCATACAATTGAGTTGCGTCAAACAAATATTGATTACGTCCGATCGCAAATTGTAAACATGAAGATAATATTGCACGCAATTCTTACACTTTCTTCTATGATATATGAGTTTTACGTTCTAGCAGTTGGCGGGCTTAAGATCGTAAGTGAGCAGGTTCTATTTGGCGCGTGGGTTTATTGGGGTTCTGTGATTGAAGCTACCTGCGAGACGCGTCACTTGATTTAATTAAAAGACGCTTTACCACCCATTCCGTCGACCCGATGCCAAGTAAGGCACCTCGGTTAATTTCGACGCGAGTCATTCCGCACAAGATTTATCTCAATATTGGACTCGCCTTACAACACCTTCTCTCGACATAGGTAGCTAGCTGCTCTTATGATATTACATGTGTTCGTGAAGTTAAGGGGATGTTATAAAGCGTTAATTTTATTTTATGGCTTGTTATAAAATAAAAATGTATGGTACTTGCTTGTTAATACATATTTTTGTTCACTATTATAAATGTATATTGTGTGTTGGGTTCGTTATTTTTAACAAGAGCAAATGCCATCTCGTAACTAAGAAAAAGGGTAGAATGACGTAGGAAAGGTGAATCTCTTAAATCCTGCCAGTGATTGCATCGTTTGGTGGAGATAGTCGTCATATTTCACTGTTGAACCTCTGACTTAGAATTTAACAAATGGGTCTACATTTGTTAGAATTGTGGCCGATTCCCCCTTTCAACACGCCTGTATCTTTTGAGCTACACATTAGTGCCGATTCACGAACTATTTCTCAAGTTTAGAATGTAAGGGCTGAAAAAAACATTGAACATTAATAAAATAATGGTACTTGTATTTCAAAAATGTTATGCAACAGTGTGATTCCGTGTAAAAATTATTTTAATTTATCGGTATCATTTCCATACATTTAGAAATATGTCTTTATTGTAAAGTAACTTATCGCGCTCCAAGTCTCCGTAAAAATCTTAATTAATATCCACTTTTGATGTTTGAGTGCCAAGTTTGCGCATTTATATCCATAATTTCACTTAAACATGCAAAGAAAAATGCCTTGCAATAGCAATTAGCGTAGAGATTTTTGTAAATTCTTCATTGTTGGCGTCTAATGCGCTACTCTTGTTGGCCGTCATCACGCGTCGCGGGAGAAGTTCGTTATTAATTCATCGCCTCTCAACTTGCCCGCTTTTACTCGCATTACCTTTCCCTATTCGAGAAACGGCGGACCATTTTAGACTATAGGTTTTCAAGCGGTAATTCGTCACTGAACATGTCTGTTTTTACATGTCCAATTACGTATGTATATAGTACTAGCTAACCCGGCAAACGTTGTTCTGCCATATAAATTATAACAGTATTTCTCTACTACATATTATACATATAAACCTTTCTCTTCAATCACTCTATCTGTTAAAAAAAACGCATCAAAATCCGTTGCGTAGTTTTAAAGATTTAAAGGAACAAGGGGACATAATGACAGAGGAAGTGACTTTGTTTTATACAATGTAATGAAGTATGATTATAAGTATTGTTTTGATTTTATAAAAAATGCCGCAACATTATATCAGCGACTTAAAATATGAAATAAACCTGACACGACAAACAATAAATGATTATATTTGTACATTTACCCGAGCGGCTCAGCCCAACATAACACCGATGATGATTTGCCAAGAAAATTCAATTTGTTCCCAATATGCGTGCAACTGACATTTTGTTTCATACAATTCTAAATACGAATAGTCATCCATGTCCATTTATCGTGACCATAAACAACTCAATTTTTTTTTTCGGAGGGCTACTGTTTTGTTTCTCTGCCATCATTCATAGTGTATCCTAGTGGTAACAAGTATACTAGTTTATATTATCTTGACACAAAACAAATACAAAAATAAGTAAATTGTACTAATTATTAAAAAATCTTTGCCGTCAACGACACTAAATACAGGCAGCCAAGAATAGACAAGAAAAAAAAATCGCACTAAACTGCCAGTACACTTCAGTTAGACGCTACAATGTGTCCAGTCAGCAAAATTGGAACAATGCTTAGGAAAACGTCAAAGCGAGCGTTTTAAAAAAAAATCGCAAGTAATGAAGCCACAATGGCTGGTGATTGTGGATACAAAGGTTGAGAATGTTAAGTTATGTAAAAGTTAAGAATAGGTTATCGATACAATGCGCGAATTTAATCTCGACTTATTGTTGTTTTTGTAGTAAAACGACTCGTCATGGACAACAGCCATAGACAACCATCGAGTACCATCTGTCGAAATTGCTAATCGTGAAATTTTTGGATAAAACTAGCCTTTATGGTGCCCTGTAATCTCCTCTATCTACCAGCAAGAGTCGCATTAAAATACGACAAACAGAAAGACAGACGGACAGACAAGAATTTTAAAAGTTTTCAGCCTCTCAATCCGACGGGTCTGGGTTCAAGTTCTGACTTGTTATTATTAAAATTAAAATTGCACTTTCCGACCCTTTGTTGGTCCAGCACTGGACCGGGTTCCTCATAGTGCGAGGGTTTTATGCCATAGTGTACCACGCTGGCCGAGTGCGCATCGGTAGATTTCACACACCCCAGAAAACATGCTTTATAACATTTCTAACGTAGATTTTCTCACGATGTTTACCTTCACCGTTATAGCGAGTGATGTTTAAATTTAATTAACAAAACGCACGTAACAGTTCAGATGTGCCAGGATCGAACCCAGACGACTTGAAGTGGGAGTGTGAATTTCAAACCACTGTGCTATCGCTGCTGTACATGTAATATAATACCATTAGTAGCATTGAAATGCCAAAATAATTTATCTTCATACTGCGGTTAGGAAGCAGCTATAAAATAAAGGACTAGTGTACTACATAGACGTACAGTGTCCACATTATGCGGTGTTGCGGGACAAGTTGGAAGACTGAAGCGATCGTAAACCCTAATAGCGATCGTATAATGCTTGGTTTATTGGTTAGACCCTAGACCAGTGTTTCCCAAACTTTTTTAAACTATGACCCCCCTTACCTTAACATTTGTAAGATTTGTATGCGCCCCATACATAATTTTTAACCTTTAAAAATTGTTTTGTTCTCTAAAGAAATATAAATGGGCATTTTGAAATTGCCCCACCCGCCCACCTCTAACTAGCAAATAGTCCTCACGTGGGCCCCACGTTGGGAAACACTTAATAGGTGTTCATAAGAAAAAGGCGGGGAGACCTCGGTAGTGAAAAGACAGACGGAAAA
>DWUN01002601.1:0-13510 GCA_018249975.1 Passova gellias | reverse complement strand
GGACTTAAACGTAACTGGTAAATGTGGGGGTGTACTACACACTCCTCTGCCTACCTCTTCGGGGATTACAGGCGTGATGTTACGTTTAATTTATACATATATATACAAAACAAAAAGGTGACTAACAGACCCAGAGACCACGGCACAGTCGAAATCATGAAATTTTGTTGTATTTACAGCGCAAGTGAACTCTAAGAAAGAAATGTTGGAAATACCACTCCTAAGCTTGTAAATAGGTGTTCAAAATTTTTATGAACTTTTTGATTCCTTATAACGACTATTTGCAAATGTAGATATAGGCGTATGTTTAAAAAGGCTCTATGATAGACTAGACTCTGATAGCTAATACATGCTATCCGTTTTGTGCTAAGTAATTCGAAATTCAAACAGAATGGTATACGCTCTGACGCATTTCGATTTTCTTAAATATGCATGCGTTTAATGATGATTTATTAACAAATCAGACCAGTCATCTCACAATCATTATTGTTGACAGTTTGTCATAACACAACACTGATGTCCGTAAACAAAATGGAACAGCACGGAAGTTGAATAAAATGTTCATAGCTGTGTTATGATAATAATAACAAAATTGTTTGTTAAAAATATATTTTCATACGTCTCGATACAGGCGTAACGAAATGTACGTAGGTGTTACTGGCTTGTTTTTTTTACCGTTGTCATATTATTATTTAGGAATGCATGATTCAGTACGTCACTTAGCAGCATCGTTTGATCAAATCCGGTGATTAGTTTTTGCGTGAAAGCCGGTCAACAGACAGACAAAAATTTCAAAATGTTTTTTTTCGCTTGTGTCACCTGTATGAAGATTCCTAGGCGTATATTTTTTTAGTTTTTATTCAATGTGCAGAATTGAACTGTTCTACAGTTTTATTGTGTATAGATAAGGTACTTACATACACTCAATGACGGTCATGTTTTAGTCATCTAATTTCCGCTTTGTGTTCCCTTCGGCCTATAATAGACCGGGAGAAAAAAGCCAGTATACGAGTATGTATAGATACAGTTGTTAAGACACACGTGCATTGGATACATTCAATAACATTGAACGCACAGACGAAAAATAATTACGTCTGCGATTCGTAAATGCAATTTGCGGGACACAGACAACAAAACGCGACAGAACGTGCAAAAAAAACTATACAAAAAAGCGGCTCGCCGAAAATGAGGTCATTCAATTTCGGCTCGGCGGCGAAAGTGGGCAACTCCCTGTTTTTGTTGTTTTTTTTTTATTATTCTTTTGCTCCATTACTTTCGTCTCGAGGCCGTGGTCAATGCGCGCTTATTGTTGTCAGTCAGGACGCGATTATATTGGCAATTTGACAATGCGACTTTTAATCGCAATGCCATCGCGCGATGCACGCGTGCGTTTAAAACAAATTATTTGCAATATAACCATACATATTATTATGTTATGGCTTGTGTGTAAGATTTTCTTTTATTATTATTATTTTTAATATATTTATAATCTATTTTCTACTTGTAATAGAATGGAAAGAAATGTAATATATAATATATTGTCCTATGTAATTCATACAATCAATTTAGTAAGTAACTAAAATGAAGACCAATCATCTTTATAATAATCCACCTTCGTATGCCATTTTATTTAGGGATTAATTCAACTATTATTACTATAGTTATTAAAACTAACAGTATATTCAAACTAAAACTCAGTCAAATAGTCGCATACCACAGTGCTTCGAACTGGGTTACCATGCTCGGTAACTAACGTTGATTGAGTTTCTTAGTTCGATTCGTGACTCCCGGGATTTGGATAGCTAAATAGCTAAGTAGCTTGGATACCGAGACTTTGGTACACGCAGATTAGGTTTGTTACAAACGCGCCAATAAACATGATGTTCAACCTTTATAATTTAACACTATGCGTAAACCATTGGATATATATATCTCGTCTAGCGTTAGTGAATTCGTAAGCTTTCTTACTTTCTTCCTTGCCACTACAAACAGAAAAGATTGTTAAATCGCAATTATAATGTAAATAAAGCTTTTCAAAAATTCTCGCGATTTCGCAAACATAACAATTGTACGCTCATATAAATGTACAAAATATTCATGTAACAATCATATGGCTTAACTATTTGAAAGCGAGGCGTGCAATATAAAATAAACGGACCATCAAGTAAAATGTGCGAATGGAAAATCGCACGCACAGTGTGACGAGAGACTTGCAGGATGTCGGGCGGCAGATGTTTTCGATATAAATTGAGTTATGAGACTTTGTAAGTCAAGTATTCACTCATGCGGCGACAGTCAATTTTGATTTCGATTAAATTAACTTAAAACATTTATTAATTATAACTATGCAATGACCCTATGAAATATACTTTATTTAAGAGTCCTGAGAGTATTTCGCCGGCTTTTTTCTCCCGGTCTACTATAGCTTGAAGGGCACGAAGTCGGTAAACGATGACTGAAATATAACTTACATTGATTGTATGTATATAGCTTATAATGGATAAAATAATTTGAATTTGGTTATTGGTAATTGTTATATTGATAGAACCTCACTACTTAAGAAGCAACGCTAGGCCTACTTCTAGTTTGGAATCATTTCCACTCTGTTCTAATGTTGAATCAGATTATCGAAAGCTCTTTAAAGCTTAGCATATTAAAAATATATGGGTTAAGGCTTCATATGTTATAGAATGTATTAAACATGAAATATACTTAAATATTCAAAATAATTACATATCTTAATCAATAAAATCATAAGCTCCCTAATGTTAAATGGTAACCTTGTGGACATTCGCGACGATGTTCAAATAGGAAATACATAATAATAATCTTTGTCCTATATAAATGTGCGATATAACCTGGCGTCTGTCCCAAATCGTCGGGTTACCTGTTAAAGGTTCCCTCCCATTGCTAAAAAAAGGGTATACTCTCGTCTATTGCTTAAGCGGTACGTTGTTTATGATCTGCCACAACGCTAAAACTATGAGAGCATTGTGTGTAACTATCAACGAAGTGTACAGAAGCGCGTGGGCGTTGTTAGTTCACCTGTAAACCTGTATCAAAGGCGGCCCGGTTACCATTAGCGACGTAATAAAATGCATAAGCTATGTATATTTACAAGATTATTATATCCAATATCAATAAATTACCATTTTACCAATATATAACATTCGGAAAGTATACAATCGTAAGGTATATAGAAGTTTCATTTCCAAATCGGATGTAACATCAATCATTTGTAGTAAAATATAGAGGTTTATAAACATGTAGAGTTTATAGTTTGGTTTAGAGTTGGAATTTTATAAGAATGAGGAGTTTTATAAAATATAGAGATGTGTAAAAATGTAGAGTTTAACTAGCTTTAAGAATCGGATGTATTCAGAAATTCATAGTATTGTATAGTCATGATAAAGGTACATATATTTTGATCCATACATACATATGCTTAGATCTTTAAAACTACGCAACGGATTTTTATGTGGTTTTTTTTAATACATAGAGTGGTTCAAGAGGATGGTTTATATCATATAACATCCATTATATAGTTGAGAAATACTGTTATAATTTATATGGCATCGTTTGCCAAGTCAGCTAGTTTTATGTATAAAATTCGTCTATCCTGTCTGTCTACCTTAATAGATATAGACATCAATTTTATTGTGCTGTCGATAGTAACTCTAAGCGTAGGTGTATGCGTTACAAATGCCGTCGCTTCGAGTAACATCTTATTTCTAAAAATACCATCATTCGAAGTTCGCGTAGGATTTTTATTTTCGTCCCGAGAATCACCCTTTTAGAAGTCAACTCTAATGCAATAGACGTATCGATATAACGAGCTGTCTGATACAAATTAGTAACAGTCGATGGTTGCAGAGCCAGTAGCAGACCGGGTTTGAATTCAATTTCTCATTTAGCCGGTCCGGGTTCAAATCACGTGTACAAAGTTACTTATGTTTTATGATTTACCAATTAAATATCATTCGTCTTAACAACAGCAACATGCCATCACGCCAGGTCCCTAACGGGGTAGGCAGGGCGCAGCGAGTGCCAAATATCTCTGTCCTTGCAAACCTGATGCGCTTCGTCTACATTCATCACTCTCTTCATGCATACACGCTGGATTCGGAGACTCTTGACTCCTCCGTCAGCCAGTATCTGATCTTTACTATTATAAGTACATTATTTATTTATATACGTGCATTACATACGTAATTGTGATTTTGAAAGAAACTGAGAGTAACACGTGTTAATACTTTTACACCGATGCACATCTGAAACGAATGTGCCAATGGTCTGCCGAAGTTCAGTTGTTCTAGAAGTGATTCGAATTCAGGGGAGGGAGATAATAAGGTTCATAGCCCAACACGCGCAGCGGCCGGTTGAAACGATCTATCCGGTTTACACGACGCCGGCCGACAAATAGACATTAATATTAGCAATAGAATGCAGGTGCTTTCCAATGTGCGCCAGCGATTTGCCTAGATTTGTATCTACCGCGTATAATGTCTATGGTACCGCTGTTTGTATTGTTTATGGCGGTAGCCGAGCTATTTAGGATGTTATCTGTTCGAAATGTGCGGTCGTTGGTGCAACGAATATCTTAATTAGAAAAAAATTTTTGGTACGATTTATAATTTTCATGTTAATTTAATATGTATCAATGGATATTCTATCAAAACGTTTTTCAATAGTAACGGAATGACATATATAAAATAGATCAACTTTAACTTTAATAAGCCTCATGAATCATTTGATTTACATGTTAATTTTACCTTGTTTAATGATACAGACAACAATTATTGTAAATAACTTTTAAATGCACTGGCTGGAGAGAAGGATAAAAAAAACAATAACAATCGTTGGCAAATTACAATGAGTATAAAATATCGATTTAAGGACGAAAGTTCAAGAGTGCACCCTCGATAAATACCAAATAAACTGTAAATATCTTCTAAATGTACTGGCTGAAGAGAATACATAAAAGACAAAACAGTGACAATCGATGAAACATTACAATGAGCGGTGAAATGTCGATTTTAGGACGAAAGTTCAAGAGCGCGCCCTCGATAGCGCGGTCCTTGCGCGCGCGCCAACAGCCAAGCCGCTCGACTGTCAATGTCACTACACAGCCGCCATCTTGCTCGGTTGGGCTACGAGTTACGACGGAGAACTAATGCTCCCAATACTAGAACACCTGTCGTGCTTATCGTTTAGATTGTTACCGGTCCGTACGTGTTTTAATGTCGATATATTTATGACGGCAAAATTTGATATACATAATATGTATCTAATATAAAATCATAATTTCTTCGGAAACATTGAGCAGGTACATATTGGTTTAAAATATCAATGTTTTGTTGAACGTCTTCAGATTAGTCGAATATTAGGAGCATATGTCAAAGTATAATCGAATGATAAATCTACAGAAATTCAGAAACAAAATATCAATTTGACAACTGGCATAAAAAATGTCCGTTTGAGATCGATTCAAATCATAGTCATTTCGTAATATATCGAATATAATTCAAATGTTTGAATTCGTAATATATCGAATATAATTCAAATGATAGACTTGAAACGGTTAATGTTTTAATGTTTTATTAAAAGTTATAAAAGTTATAAAAGTCGTCCGTTTCAGGATGTTGGTTCAAGAGCGCGCCCTCGAGTGCGCGGTCCTTGCGCGCGCGCCAAGGCGCTCTGTCAATGTTACTACGCAACCGCCGCCATCTTGCCGGCGGAGGCCAATGCTTGTGCGATACAGCCACACCTGTCGCAATGTGCTACGACAAATAGACTGCAGCATTAGAAGGGCTTTTTCGTGTAAATTTAACTTTTATTTTTACAAATTAAACTTTTATTTAAAGCGCTTGTAAATTATTTCGAAATGCAGTGTCCCGTTCGCGTATAACGATTAGTCATTTTTGATACTTGTTGCGAATAAATAAAATAATAATGTTCTAGTTTTAAATTATTCAAAATGCTTAACAGAATGCCGGTGCAAAAATTTCAAATCAAAATTTCAAATTTCAAAATATTTACTTACAACGGTTTATTATCAAATAAAAGTTTATGAGCATATGTCGAAATAAATTCAGGGTTCATTATTATATTCCCTATAAAAACACACGTGTGCATGTGTAGCGTTTAAGCAATTTTTAATATCTGTGTTTCGTGTTTCTGTTGTTCTAAGATAACAAATGTAACAAACATCTTGGATATCAACTAAAATTGTTTTTTAACAGTCGCCGGAAACTTCTATAAGCTTGCACTTTAATATTTCATCGTTTAATATTTTACAAAAGCGCGTGTTAAGTGTTTTGAATCATTTTAACTGTCACAAGGATCAGAGGGCCGCGCACTTGAACTTTTAAATTCCGAAATGTTAAGCTCTCCGGCCGAACGCCTCGCGTTTCGGCCAATTTCGTCAATGTCAAATGGATTTTCCGTTATTCTCTTTAAATACCGCTTCCAAAGTTTATTATTGTCGTAATGTTATATTTAAAATAACATTACAAACCAGAAATAAAATCTCGAAAGGTTGTCCAGTTGAAATCGAATACTATACTAAGTATATAAAAAAACAAACAAACAAACAAAGCAAAACGCTAAATGTTTTTGACAATTACATATCCAGTTTGGTGTTTGTACAAAGCTCGTTTTTACCTATGTTTACACTGTTTTAATAAATGTATAAATAAGCAATATTAAGCAGATATAAACATTAACAAGTCAAAAAAGGAAATGCAAGTTGCATGTGGTTTTTAAATGTCGAATTTTATGTTTATATTTGGTTTCCGAATGTAGGTTATATGACCAACCCGTATCTGACTTCCTGATGCAGTCATGACCTGTTTTCAATGTAAAAATGCTACTTTGATGTAACAACCGACACTCTTTATCATTTTGTAATATATGTATCTATATGACCAATGAATAATAATGAAATCCTAAAGTAACAGGTAGGTATATTAATATTATGCTTATAACTATATATTATATTCATTGAACGTTGTTTTTATTTTAGTAATATAAATAATTGCTTATTATTTTGTAATGTTACGTTTCGTGTAGCATTATTATTTTTTTATTCGGTTTTAATAAATAAAGTTTTTAAAAATATTTCAACAATATAAAAATCAAAGTTCTCCGACACGAAATTTAATATAAATCAATTTAGATTGAAATTTTAATAAAACAAATGTGACATACCTACACGATATAATTTTAGCTACACGGATGTTATTGTAATTTATGATAATTATGTAACAGCTCTTAATTTTATTTATATTTATTAAAATACCACTATATTGTTGAGTTAAATTTGAAAGTCGTAGGTTTATAAAAATCCTAATGTCCACAATAGAGTTAAAAGAGTTGTTAAAGAACACATGTGGTTACTGTACAATAATGATTAATATTGTTGTTTCATGGAAAATTTGTTGTTTAAATATATTCAATTAAACGCATTAAAACTAAACTTTTATATACGCGGCGGCCGCCAAAGTACCGTCGGCACGTTTTAGCCTACGATCCGGCTGTCGTTAAAAAATTATAATAAATTCCGTTCGTAACGAAGAAAATGTTTATTTTTTTATTGCTTACTATAACAAATGTGTACAATGAAGCTTGCATTTCTTTGACATGACAATATTTTGCGATTTGGGATACCAATTCTATTCGGTGGGTCCGAAAACTTGTGTGACGTAGCTAGAAGTTTTACCGCGTCAGCTTCTATTGGGAAGTTAAGGATATATCGAGAACAAATCGCATATAAAACGCGTATAGTTATATCTTTATATCGTCATTGGCCTTCGATCAAAATATAGGTTGCAATTTATTAACGCACACACGCTCGCACCGCGCACACATCGACGCGGCGTGTTCATAGAAAAAGAGTGGGACAGATAATGTTAACGAGTATAGGTGGGGCGCGGTGGAGGGGGTAAGCAAGAAAAACACAAAAAATGTGCGTGAGCCCCACGCACACAGCGGCACGCGTGCGTCCCTGCACACACAGCGGCCGAGTCAAGGAGAACGCAAGATTAAGGGCGCAATTTCCTAAACGTAACACGTCGTTATGGGTACTTACATGCGTCAGAGGTGGCCGTGTCCTCCTCGGTCCAGTTTGACACTTCGGTGGTAATTTTTGTGCACAAAAAAAAAACCCAAAAAAAAAATAAAGAAAAAGTCCGGATGACCGGCGCGGCAGCCGGTCAACACAGAAATCCCTCAGCCGTAGCTCGCTGCGGCACCGTCACTTCTCAGTGTGTCGCAGCACATCACGATCGCGATACACAAAATACTATCCCTAATAAAATACGTTCGGGTCCTAAGTTTCCATGTGATATGTGTACATCGCTGGTTCCTTGTTTGGAAAGTTCGTAACGCCCTGGCCTCACAGCGGAGCAGCAAAAAACCACCGGTTCGCAAAATACTCTTACTGACTTTCCATATACTTGTATACTGTTGTTACCACGAAAAAACCACTGCGCGATTGATATGAAAAAGTTACGATATATTTTTGTTTTTTTTTTTTTTTTTTTTAATTTAGATTTTTGTAAAATTTAAAAATATTTTTGTTTTTTTTCTGTTTAATTTCGGTTCGTGTTCATTTGGAGGTTGTTAGCGGTTGTGATCGTATGTTACGTTGGGAGCGGAAATGCGACTCTCTGCCGTTTGTGCATAGGAGGCACTGCACCGAGCGCGCGCACTGTACTAGCGGCCGTGCGTACTTAGCCATTACCTTGTGTTTACTGCGCCGCGCGCCGCCACCCGACACGTCTTGGTACTCGCGCGATGCACCGCGCGGCCGACGAGACGCCTAAAATTCAATTGTTTCCCGCCAAATTTGTCTCGGACGACTTGGAAACGTAGTTATAACAATTGTGCTGCGTGAAAAAATTATTGAAGCATTTAAAAAAACTGTTTTTTTGAGACGAAATATTAAATTGTTATGAACGGATAATGCAAAAGAAGTTTCGTTGTATATAAACCAGCATAAAATGTAGGCACAATCATTAATTAGGCATCCACAGACATGTCTGTGGATGCTATCTTTAAAAAAAATGACATGTTCTAGTCTTGTGATAGCCGAAATTGCTTTTTAACACTCAATTCGCATATAAAACGCTATTATTATTTAAATTGTATTACAATGATTGTCAGTGTTACCGATAATACATCGTGGAATAGTTCAAACTCATTCACAAAACTAATCCTCGAGTCTCAAGACTACTCGGCCGCGCTATAGCGCACACAACGACAAACTGCAATATGAAGCATCCAGTGTACAGTGGTGTGGATGCCCGCGCTTGTATGAACCTCAACCTTGCAGTTCATTTGTACTTACTTATCTTATCCTTTATATTAATCAAAATACTCCTTCATTTATTGCCATCAATTCTATATGTCTAATTATTGACGCGTGTCATAATGGCAATCGAGTTGGAACGATTTTTCAAATTTGAAAATGGAACGCCATTTTCCCGCTGGTGTGCAAGAGTAAATTTCAGCGGCGATGTGTGCGCTTTTTTATCGTTTTTTTCTCGGCGTGTGGGTGCGTTCGTTTGTGTGTTCATTGCGGGCGGGCGTGTGTGCGCGCGGCGCGGCGGTGTGCGTGCTTCTTGTAAGAAATGGTTCGTTGAAAAATTTCTATCGGAACTCGCATAGATGGCGTTGTTACTGCGATGCAAATAGTTTACGTCGAAAAATTGTTGCCGAACGAACGAGGAGCTTGGCGCGATCGCGCTACGGCGATTACGCGCGGCCACATTGCGACCGTTTCGCTACGATTTGACATTGTATTGGCATCGTTTATTAATATATCACAATTGTCAGTCATGTTTCACGGAGGAGTCAAGAGTCTCCGAAATCGGCGTGTATGCATGAACAGAGTGATGAATGTAGACGAAGCGCGTCAGGTTTGCAATGACAGAGATATTTGGCGCTCGGTACTTTCTGCCTACCCCGTTTGGGACCTGGCATGATGTTATGTTATGTTTCACTAGTAAACGTCACGCGTCAATCGTTTGTAGACTAAGTTTTGTTAGTTACGAAAAGCTTAGTCACGGGCCACGCTAGTAATGGTTTATGTTAAGAGGTTAGTTTTGTTACTGCTTCACTTTGAATTATATTTGAAACAATTATTAATTATTACATAATTATTTACGTTGATAACGTTTTAGTTTAGAAATTACATTTATTTATTGCAAATATCACAAATTAATAATGTGAGTCACAATGCATTTTATCTATACTAATAATATAAAGCTGAAGAGTTTGTTTGATTGTTTGAACGCGCTAATCTCAGGAAATTTTAGTCCGATTTGAAAAATACTTTCAGTGTTAGATAGCTTATTTATCGAGGAAGGCAAGAGGCTATATAACATCACGCTAAGATGAATAGGAGTGAAGCAGCAATAAAAAATAATTTATATGGCAGAACAACGTTTGCCAGGTCAACTAGTCAGTTATATGAATAATATATGATTTTCCATTAAGAGACAAGTGATTGAAATGAACAATAAAGTCTAAAAGTGATATAGTATAAAAGTAGCAGAAAACGTAATGTACAAGCTGAGACTATAATGAATAGGTATACAGTATAAAAGAAAGCGTAGTAACGATCTATATATATATATTCTCTCTTCGGCACTCAATATAACCCGTATTATATCGCACCGTTAACGACCTCATTCGTATCGAATAAACATTTTCATTGAGCACAATTGTTGGCGAATCGATGGTATTGAACACGCAAACGTCGGTTCACCGAAGAGGACTGGCGTGTAACAAATCGATGCGAAACAAAACACAACTAGACCATCGTACGCCGATCTGTTTACACAACAACGTACGCGGCCGCGTGAATGGAGCGACGTACGCCCGCAGCCGCTCGCCCCCGCTGGCGCGCCGCCAACGTTGGCGCGGCGCCCGACGCGACGCGAACGCGCTCCGCCGCCCGGTAGTCGCCGAGCCGCGCTCGGCTAAACAACAACTGAACGTCGGATATAACGAACAATATCGTCGTTCGTAGCGATAACGAGAACAATGCTCTCGCGCGCGGTCGCCGGATAAACATGGACGTTGGTAAAGCTGTGTGCGGTGTGCATGCATGTGGCGACCCGGTTCGCGGCCGTACGCGTCGAGTTCAACGGCGGTTATGTAATTTGTAAATAAACCGCCACCCGACCGCTCGCTCGCTTTCGATTCGCTTTGTTACCGTAACGAGTATAATTCCTTCGACGGAGTGTTTACGACGCGTCCGCTCGCTCGGTCACGTGCTCGGGACGTGCCAGTGAACGTTCATATTGTGATGCGCGACCGCTACCTCTAGCTAACACGATCGCACGCCAAACGGGAGAATTGTTCGCGTGTTTCTGTTTATATCCAAGCACGTACAACATACGTCTCCGATTGTAATTAATATCATTAGACTCTTACATCTCATAGATTTAATTTGATTTGTTTTGCTGAGATTTCGCAATAGCATGGTGAAAGGATCATTTGTGGTTGAATATAACACCTACTACGTGTTTGCAAACAAAACGCTATCGCTGACGTTAATAATTACAAAATGTATCCTACGGCTGCTGTACTGTTTAAAATAAAAAAAATATATAAAGCCTACTACGAATTTGATAAAATAAAACGTAACATCACGCCTGTAATCCCGAAGGGGTAGGCAGAGGAGTGTAGTACACCCCCACATTTCAACAGTTACGTTTAAGTCCCAAATGGAATAGGTGGTGAGGTTTATTTTATTTCATTTTATTTAATTTCAATTTGCAAAGAATAGGCAACTAAATGCCTGTGTTATGGTAACCAGATAACCGATAAACATACATATCTACATACGATATAATGCCTATGTACATATTTTTATTATATTACATCCAGACATACAACAAACAAACGTGCTCATCACACAAATGTTTACTTTGCGTGGGAATCAAACCCACGACCTCCGGTTTTGCAGTCAGGGTCTCTAACCATTAGACCGCGAGACCAGCTAACCCAGGATGCATAATATATCTGCATTTTGTTCGAGATACCTAACATTTTTCCCAGATAACCTGATTAAGGTGAATCCGTACCGCCGCCCGAGTGTTTGAACGGCTGCCAACTCCGGTAATCACGGCCGAAGTGGGCCAAGAGGCTGCGGTAAAACCAATGTAAATATAAGTTATAGGACTATAACTAGAATAACTGGAAATTATAATATTCGTCACGATAATAGCGTAAGCTTGGTTTAACTCTACATTGATCGCAAATTAGATAGAGCCCGTACTATAGTGATAAGGCAGTTGACAATATACCTACATTCAAATTCAAATTGTTTTATTCATTACTAGCTTTTGTCAGCAACTTCGTCTGCGTGGAATAGTTACTTTGGGTAGTATTTTAATATTTCAAAATAAATTACAGCCTATATGTATGTTGCAGAGGACTAATAGATGTTTAGTAAGAAGTTTCATCGAAATCAATCCAGTAGTTTTTGCGTGAAAACCGGACAACAGACAGACAGACAGACAAAAATTTCAAAATAATTTTTTTTGGCTTGTGTTACTTGTATGAAGACCCCTAGGAGTATTTTTTTTAGTTTTTATTCAATGTACAGAAGTGAACTCTTGTACAGTTTTATTATAGGTATAGACTAGCTGTGTCCGCGACTTCGTCCGCGTTTGAATTAAACAAAACAGTTATTGTATCCCTACTTTTTTATCTTTGGTAAAAAATATTTCTTTTGCCTAAAAAAGTATCGTATGTTACTTCTAACACCTCCAGGAATAAGTGTACCAAGTTTCATGATGATTGGTAAAGTAGTTTTCCCGTGAAAGCGTAACAGGCGAACATAGAAAGGGTTATTAGAAGTACCATAGGATACTTTTTAACAAAAAAAAAATTACGAAAGAATTTTTTTTTTTACCAAATTTTTCAAAGTATTCTAGAAAATTAAAATGATGCCCAATGTGATTATTCCCCGCGGACGAAGTCGCGGTCAAACGCTAGTACGCGATATTCCGCGCCCTGTAATAGCAATAAAAATCGATTCGTTCATATTGGTACACTAAAAAAATATGAGTCGCCTCACCCCATGAATGTCACCGGCGCGGGGTTGTCCCGCCGGACTGGATGCAATTTAAAACCCATCAATATGGACTAATGGACAAACTTTCCGCCTTGCATCGCAATTACACTAATGTGATTATTTCTTCGCGCTGCGCACACACTGATTTTTAGAACCAGCGGACAACACATACATAGATACATACATACATAGTGTAAAACAAAGTCGCTTTCTGCTGTCTGCCCCTGTGTGCTTAGATCTTTAAAACTAAGCAACGGAGTTTGATGCGGTTTTTTTAATAGATAGAGTGAATCAAGAGAAAGGTTTATATGTATAATAACATACATTATATAGTAGAGAAATACTGTTGTCTATACTAATAATATAAAGCTGAAGAGTTTGTTTGATTGTTTGAACGCGCTATTCTCAGGAAATATTAGT
>DWUN01002600.1:0-13516 GCA_018249975.1 Passova gellias | reverse complement strand
GTTATTTCGAATAATCAAGTTCACTGACACGTTAGTTAGAACAAATTATCAACAGGCAGCGTTATTATATTTTATGAAACCAACTAACTATTTGTTATGAAAACACTATTTTCACTATGTTTCAAAATATAAGCTTTAAAATGGCGTTCGTATCATTAATTTTGATTAAGATCTCACGGAGATCACGCAACCACAAAAAATACCTTTTAAAAACAATATATAGAATACGTATGTATGTATAATATACACAACAAATTTGATGAAAGTAAAATTGAGGTAGTTTGTCAGACCCGCAGCTGATGCAATTTACTTCTCTCTGCCTAGCCCCGTTGGAAACGGGAGTATCTATGTATGTGATTGTGAACACGCACGTAAACCTTAGGTAGAATCTAGTAGAAAACTTATTAAAATAAAACCATAAATTGCACGTGTTAACATTTATTTTATTAACTTTTTACAAATTAGTTAATTAACCTACTGTGTAAATTAATTTCATCTTATGTATTAGGTACCATTTTAAATTGTACACGTGTTCCAGTGCTTAATAAAAAAATGAATTAAGACTATAGCTATGGTCGTATAAACAATATTACGGTATGAAAATTATGAATATAAAAAACTCATGAGTAGCCATAACCTGATGCTTTTCGTATATATACTGTATGAACAAAACGAAAAAGGTGAAATGATTTGTTTTTAAAATGGTAGGCATATAAATATAGTTCACAACCTCTTCAAACAAAATGCAATGTACATACATAGTTTATCATATATTTTGCACTTACCAACATCCAAAACATAAGTATATCAAGGTCAACAATGCTTAAAATATACAAACTCAACGTTATATGTACCATAAACCTAACATTATTTTGCTCGGCCTGAAATAATAGTGTCAAATAAAGGGTTTTTTGGCATGACACAAAATAATATAACAACGCCAAGTACATTTAACAGGTTCCAAAAGTGTGTACTTACCTTGTACAAGTAAGAGCGGTTCCACAAAATAATATTAACCATGATCAAATTATAAAAAAGACCGCTGATTTAATTATGATCGATTTAGTGACGAAATTTGTTTTGTAACCAAAATTTTATTACAAAATGAAATCAAAATTCATAGCTTTACGAACGTTCATATATTTTTATAAATAGGTACTTACAAAGTAAACTTTGATATTTAAATGTTATTATTAGTACAAAGTGGCCATAGTACAAAAAGACTAGCCTAGTCTAAACGTAATGTGTCATAAAATAGTAAAGTATTCGAAAAATGTGCCTTTGTGAAATAGACGTTGTAGATATACACGTCTTCAATATTGTTTTTGTCATAATATACATCAGTCAAGTTAAAAAATAATAATAAAAGGTATAATTGAATCAATGAAACATTTTACAATGAAATACATAAAAAACTTTAGAAAACGTAAAATTAAAGTTATTATAATATATATAATGTACATTGTAGTCGCAAATGAAATACGCAAACGTTAAATAACTCGATTATAGGCATATATGTTATAAGGAGTTAGCTTAAAATTTGGTTACATTTATATAAGTGCAAATACAATATTTCGCTCTGTCAGCAATGGTCGTTTTATACATTAAAATAATTCTTGGTAAAAATAATAACTGTACAATGTGTATTCATCGATAAAAATAATATTAAAACAACTATTCGTGGAGCGCCGCCAGCGCCGCCAGTGCCGCGCGCGGGCCGCTCACGCCGCCGCCGCCACGCTGGCTCTGTGCTCCTGGTACAGCAGGTACGAGCTGGCCGCGTACGCGAGAGTATTAAAGATACCAAACACCTGTCAACCGACAATTACAACAATCAATGGTATGCCGGCAGCCTTCCCGTAAACAAAAACAAAACAAAACAACTTTCGATCCTTTTAACTAATTCGTTATTTACCATTAAATGTCTCCTTTTGTTATTCTTTGCTAAGATATGAGTAGCCCTCGAGTTTAAATCAACATTGCATGCATTTTGCTCCTTTGAATCGGTTTTTATAATGCTGAAGTAAACATCTGTCAAACTGAATGAAAATTGATGGATGTTTAATTGCGTGCAATCAGTGTCGACTGAAAAGGCCTCAAAAACCAATTAGTACGAGTATAAGCGCTTGTTTATGTAAAACAAAAAGTCAAAGTTAAGTTGAAAGATGATGTATATACGCTACACAATACAAAAAATCTGATATTATCAATATCGATATTGACAGAATATTTACTTCTGTCAAGTAAACATCTAGTTAAATTTAGTAAATCCTTTGACAACCCCATTAACCTCGAAAAAATGACGAGGAAATTAAGATTGCACCATCTGAACGACAGACACATTGGCAAAACATAGATATCGTTGTTTGAGCTTCTCAATAATCCCCTTTTTTAAAGAAATAATTGTTATTACGTCTCAATCAAATATTTATGGCAATATTTTTCAATATTACAACGTTTAGTGTACATATTACATGCTCACAGGAGTTATTAGGTAACTTATTGTAATACTAGACAATTCCCAAACCAGAATTTGCAACAGAAGCAGACGCTTATAACCGCTTAAGACAATGTAGACTCCTTCCCTATTTATGTTCTGATCTCCTCGATTCGCGTCAATCACGTAAATTGACTATAAATTAGCTCCTCTTGTGACCACATAATAATTATACTCATGAGAAATAAAGAAAACTTTCAAAAAAATTACCGCGGCTGCGACGTTGCGCCCAAAATTGCCGTAAGATGAAGTAAACATGACTATAAACGCGATGAAGTAGAAGAGAGTCTCTATACTTGTGCTGATCAATTCCTGGAAAGAAAAAAATACAAGTTAATTTGTTTTATTTACAACTGATATGTAGTTATATCTCTTTTTCCTCAAAAAAGTTTTTTAAATTGAAGCTGGTATTTAAACAAGTGTGTGATACAAATAACGACAATTGTTGATTTTACTGGAAATGTTGTAAATGTAAGTAGACAATATTATTAACGGCCAATATTTGACGGAATCGTTAATATAGTAATTAATGTAAACGTCACATTGCTAATTTCAAAAATAACAGTATAAGAACTTCCTGCGGAAAATAACGCCACGCTGATTCGTAAATTAACTTACTAAATATTATTATAGTAGGTGAAGCCAAAGGTGAAATAAATTTAAAAAAGTTATTTAGTTGTAAAACATAAGAGACCCCAAAATATTTAACAAAAACTGTTTATTTAGATTTCCATACCGTGACCTAGTACATATTTATATTTAAATGTCAAACAGTGGATAAATACAAATTTCTTTTGGACATATGATGATGTATTTCATTTATACATCGAGAAGCACTTAGGACCCAGAACGTTACCTTGACATACCCAAAGTTGTTTCTTTAGGTACATCAAAGTAACATACATATTTCTGTTAATCGTTTCCGCTCATTTAATTGTTATAATATTTCGTAATGTACAATGACATATCCCCCTTACCTGCATCTGTCTCTTTCTACATCTTACTAACTTATAAATCCAGTATAAATTATCGCCGCAAAATACGGTCTACGGACCCGCATTTTATCAGCTTGATAGACTAAGAGCGTTAAATATCCTAATCAGAGGAGACCCGTGTCCAACGGTGGACCAATAAATCAGAAGGAAAAAAACTGTTTTGTAATGCATTAGCACGTAAATTCTTTTACGGTATAAAAAAGTATTTTTTAAGTAGCCGTAACGTTGTTAGTTATTTTAAAGTTCTAATTTGAGATTTTCCAGTAGATATAACATAGGTAATAACTATCCCTAAGTAAATTAAAACAAACACTCACAGACAGAATCCAATTAATGGGTATCTTTAGAGCCTCTCTAATGCTCAGGAAGTACACGAAGCTCCACATGAGGGTGGTGATGAAGGCGGTGACGGCGACGAACACATACCACGTCGAGGCCCATGGAGTACCCAACGCCATACATATAATACCCAGCACCTGGAATCGATAAATATATCATATTAGTGAATAGCGTTCGGTAAATTTATCGACACAATAAAATAAATATGTACGTTATCAATACGGCAGTATAAAAAATATGTTATGTTTTAAAAAGTTTCATTGAAATAAAATATTATTTGTTTGTACATTAAAAATTAAAAAAAAAATACTATTTTATTTAAACTAGCGGTAGTAGTCCATTTATATAAATTAGTTAAATTTAAACGCACATAAAAAAAATCTGTGTAATAAGTTTTGAGTTATTTAAAGAACACAAACGGTACCCATAGATGATATGTAATTTAATAATATTTAAAAATTTAAAAGCATTCCTCAACATTTCTTTGGACTTTTTTTTTTACATTGTAAACCAGAATTAACGCGAATAATATATAATAATAACCAAAAGATTAACGCGAAGCGAAATCTTTTGGTACGTTTAAGAGCATATTATCTATATATTAATGTATATTCTCTATATATTAATGTATATAGATAATATGTTCTTGAAACTTATCATATGACCGTAGTTATAATAAAAATATTTTTAGCCCTCCTGTAATCGATAGATATCATTCGAATAAGTATAAGTATTTTAATTCGTATATTGTTCAACATTTAACAGATGCAAATATGCAATATTCATTATGGCAACTAACCAAAGTGCAGAATATTATTCAATTGCATTGATAGGAATAGTAAGGCTAGCGGTAAATATCCTAGTACCACTAGGGCAACGGTGTCAGTTAAATGGCCGTCCATGCCCGGCGCGGCCGGCGCCCCGCGCTAACCGGTTACATATCACCCGGCTTGACGGAACGACCTAGCTGTCGCAATACTCGCAAACAGGTGTTATTCGTAGAAATTCCAATCAACAGGATTTGATATCATCAATTAATTACCCTAAACTTTATAAAACAGCTTTATTTAATATCATTACAATTAGAACTTGGTTATAATCTAGCTTACATTTTATACTTTTACCTTTTTTACTACAGCAGTATCAAATATCCTTCAAATAATCCTTTCGACACTGGGCATTTTAGGTATAATACGCTTATACAATATAAGTACAGAGACGTACATAAATCTAACTTATCAAAGTTATCAACTAAACGAACGAACAAAATGCTCGAACGGCACTGATGACGTAGATTGGGGCCGAAAATCGATGTCACGTATTAAGAGTACACAGTCGGAGAAAGTGTGTACATATACAGTCTTTGACCGGTCGCGCATACGTATGGGCTTGGCCGCCATTCCGAGACTTCAGTCAATGGGTTCGCAGACCATCAACGCTTTTACCCGGCAAAGTTTCGCTCTAAATAACAAAACGTGGCCGGATTTCCGATTTGACAATATCGCTATGACAAGCATGCTGATAAGCGCTGTGGGCCACTAACATGCACTTGAACAGTGTGGAACGTGTCGGGCATCGAGCCGTACATTCAATTTTAATACGAGGCGGAGACCTTATTCAGCAACATGACACTCCGATATGAGACATACCTAAATGAATAAGTAAGCACACGATACACGACTTCGATACCATACAATTCACGTAACCTTGAATGTAGTAGGTACTAATCACCGACAATGGCTGCTAACTTAAGTTGTATGCTAATATTGATCCTTTCTTAATGTTTGCAAGCAGTTCGTGTTTATTGAGTACGCATAAGGCAATGAATAATTGAGCCATAATTTTAATGTTTTGACTTTAGCTACATCACAAGCTAAAAAGGTAATAAAACTGTAAAAACAAAAATCAATATGAATTGCATTTATTTATGTACATATTACTCATCAGTGCACTAAGTTTTTACATGAAAAACCAGTAGGCACAATATGATCGTGTTAATTCGAATGAATTATAAATACACGATGTTTTTGAGTAATCCGGTTGGTTGGTAATTTTTGTACAAATACATTGAAAACGTCACTTGCCTAGCGTGCAGTGTCAATCATGGTTGCAAAGTAGTGAAACCGCACTCGTTACATCGGGGTCAGTCGAGTGCCTCCGCCGGGGCGACGCGCCCAAACTATCGGTGCTGTTCATCGACCATACATCCGTACGTTAGCATCTAGGTGCGTGCTAGGTGCGTGCTATGAATCCATACCTTATTTTATTCCTATTTTACATTCCAATGATGACAAAAACAAGCAATGTTAGAAAGTGCACTTGTTAATTTTTTGCGAGCATTTGCAATTTTGATTTTTACTAAAATAAAACATTGGTAATTGAAGTAACCATTTTTGTGCTAGCGTTGACATAAACCTAACCCATGATTACCTCTTAGAGCAGGTATCAAATTCTTTAGCGAACTCTTTGATTGTGAAATGGATTGTGTAATTGTGAGAAAAATATAACGTATTTTTATTAACTATTCTATCTGTTATTATAGTGATAGTAAATACAAATATCCCATGTCAATGACCGCTAGCACAATGCATTTCCCGTTACGACACACCTCTCT
Source organism: Passova gellias (assembly GCA_018249975.1). Classification (NCBI taxonomy): domain Eukaryota; kingdom Metazoa; phylum Arthropoda; class Insecta; order Lepidoptera; family Hesperiidae; genus Passova; species Passova gellias. Next base: position 7,071 of record DWUN01002600.1, on the reverse strand, counting down.
TCTTCCGCACTGCTTCCCCGTTGATGAATGAAATTAAGGTCTTCGTCATCGTTGAATTGATAAAATTAAAAAAAAAATTCTCCAGTCGTTTAATACACAATAGAAGACTTTAATAAATAGTGCCCAATATAAGTTGATTTAGGTACAAAACCTTAAGTTTTTCAAAAACATAAAGCCATACAAATATATTTGGAACTTACTTACTTACTTACATAAGTGTCTTTTTTTTGTGAACAAAGTTAGCTAGCGAACAGAAATCAGTTATATGACCGCTATGGCCTTGGACGTCTGCAACTGACGTCACAGAGGGCTGAAGGTATAAGACTGTTAGCGTTGGTCCTATTAGTATTAGTTAATAAATATATTGGTATTAAATGTCAATAGGTATGTAATAAACGTTTGTACACTAGTACTAAAGAACAGAAAATGTAGCACAGGACGCCATTTGGCTTGGCGGGATGACAATCTGCGATTGGCTGCAAGTAGAAGCTGAAGTCGAGAAAAGAACGGGATGGCGCTTGTTTAAGGAGATCTTTACAAAGTAAAAATTACAAAGTATTCAAATCCAAAACAATAAAATAATTTTGTAATATATGTATAATAATAGACTTTAAAAGTATACGTAAAAACATGTTTCAAATTCGTAAAAATAACAGTTAAATAGAATTCTAATGATCGTTTATCACAAGACATGCTCGGCTTGCGTGTTGAGTTTAAAAGTCTCAATTTATGATCAATTGGAACACACGCTCGCGCAACAATGACGCAATATTCTTGATAGAGCCGAAATATTTTATATTTTATATGGGTATGGCTACCACTCTACCTACTCTACATCCAACAAACACTAAAACGCTCAATTTATGCCGCCTACTGTTACTAGTGTCGAGACGCTTACGTGTTCACCTGGTATTTTCCTGCCCTCTATATTTATGTTATAGATATCGATCCAAGCCCTTAACGGCCGCTCAACCTTGCTAAGGTCATCATGCTAGTTTTGTAAGCAGTAACGAATATCAGATCCATAAAACTTTTTCATTTACATTGCCGTACGTTACATCACAGCGGACGATACCGAGCATTCGACGATATTGGTATATAGATATCATGTTTGTATACAAAATTACAAATATAAATACGAATTCTTATTGATCACAGCAATGAAACTAAGAGATGATTTTGAATACGAAACGATCAAAACACATACAGTTATATTCAATCTCTTATAGACTACAACAAGTCTCCTAACCTATAAGTTGGTGGCTATCGTGTTTTAGTGTTTGCCTGCCACAGCCAGCAAACCGCAGAATTTTTTTACAACTGGTAGACGTTCATCTATTTCTGCAATGGCCGACAAATCTTGAAAATTCCGTTTTACCACCTACAAAATACAAAAATATATTTGGTACTTTGGAATACACTGTCATTTTTTTAAAGTACAATTATTCCTCTATAATTAAAATCGTGTAGGATTAGATAAGCACGATGTCTCGAGTGAGTAGATGCTGAGAAAATAGCGTGAAACAATGGACAGTATGTACCTACTACATTTATAATATGTATATAACTCGGTGTGTGAACAGTCCGGTCATAGCTGTGTTAACTGCAGACAAGAAACGGAATCTACCTCTTCATAGTAGACATGCGGAAAAATGTCGTAGATACGCGTATTTCTCAGGTAATCCAACAGTGGCATAGGAAAATAAACAGAAAAATCGATAAATTATAATTACCTACTATCGTAGAATTATCAATAATTTTTTGTTTCATATAAATAATTAAATAATTACTCTTTCAATTCATGTGTTATAGGAAAAGTATGTATATTATATATACCTAATCTTTAATATTAATTAATGAAAACCTGTAAACCGCTGCTCAATAAAATAGCGACACGAAAGAAGTAGGTAGGTAGGTGTCTACGTACTTTCTTTTTCGTTCTCGTTTTTTAAATTGCGTGTAAATAAGAAATTATAATAACTGTAAATAACAAAAAGCTGTTTATAAATATGACTGATATGTTTGCCCATTTATTTGTCAGATGATATCAACGTTGACCGCAAGGGCGAACACAATATCATACGGCGTTTTTATTGTAATATTAATATCATATTATGAACAATGAAATCTTGGTTGCTTACAAAGTTCATGTAAACGTTTAAGGAAACTAGTAAATATGTTTGGTTATAATTTTGAATGTTATAAATAAAAAAAAATTCCTTGTCCTTATTATTTGTACAAAAAGACATCGAATGGAAAAGGTTTGATGCATAAATAATTTATGAATAGTTGTGGATTTTATATTTTGTACCTACCTATTGAAAAACTAGCACTACTACTTTATGGCATAGTATCTTTCTTTGTAACAATATTTTAATGTTACAGTTAACTTGCAATAATTATTGTTCATTATTTTTTAAACATATCTTTTCATAATTTTAGACTGAAACAAAAATTTCCAGCCTTTATCAAGTAAACCAGTTTAATTACCGGTGTGAGTTAGCCCATGCCTAATAGGATAAGTAACTCAATAAAGACTAGTGTTGGGAGGTCAAAGACCAGAGGTTACCCTCACGAACCTTTGCTACGTCAACGTCCATTAATTCGTCCTGTTCTAATTACTAAATTTTATTTCTTTGTTAATAGAGTGGAAAGGACCACGACATTTTATATTTCCCTTGAACATTTATTAATGATATTGGAGTTACTCATGATAGCCTACAGTTCTTAATAGTTCAATATGAATGCATGTACATGTAACATCCAAAATATAGAGGCACTCTTTGAATTATTCTTCGGAAATCGCTAATTTCAGAGAAGCCAAAATCTCCAATGTTTCAGAGAAGAGGTTTGAAGAAGAACCTTTGAAATCCCAGTAATATTGAATAATACAAAATCGGTCATTGGTGCTTGACCGTGACCTTTTGAGAGCACGAGCCCCTTGACAGCCTAATATGTTGTATTGCACATTCCATGCTGGCAAGAACGAGGTGTCATTTATCACACACTTCTCGGGCGCCTGGCCATTTCTAGGCTATTAGTCGGGTTGGGCTAAACGTTAACTGCCGTAGCCATAAGCGATCAGCTTAATTTATGTAATTTATTGTTTACTTTATGATTTGACAGACTTATTGACTATTGCTAATAACTCCCAAATATATGCAATGACTTTTATCATTTATAATATTATCATTAATATGTTTTTTTTATCCCCAAATACTTCAATCGTTTTTGTGCTGTTATTTTCTTATATTTTTAATGATTATAAATATTTTTATTACTTTTATTTAGAAATTAATAAACTCATCATCATTATCTGTATTACTATCCTTTATAATTCCTCCTCGCGATTGCTATTTTCAATGGTAAGACGGCCCCGGAGATAACGCCGCCGCCCGTTTTTACGATCCCGCTTCGTTTAGCTAGTAGGTAAAACAAGAGAACAAGAGCGTCCTCCCAAAATAAAACGCCATTCTATACTAGCAGCGAACAAATATAACCGGCGGTATACCTTCTGTTATAAAAGACATGACATAATGTTCCAAGTCAGCTGTACATCCGTCATTAACTTTCTATAATCTGGTAAATCAAGATTCAATATTTATATATATTTTGGAAGTAGTTTAGATACAACCACGATATAATATATTAAAAATTTTACTGATGTGTACTTTCATAGGGCCTTCGCAAATAAGTGACACAATGAAAGCTAAATGTTTCTTAACAAAGTTTTATGTCTATTACTATCGACTACTGAAGCTTTATGGGAACCAACATATTTCGAAATAACGAGAATTCTACATTATTGTAATTTCACGAAACAGTCTAATTTTATAAATATTTTTAGCTATTGATTTTGGATTCCATGAAAAGATGCTAACTTTTCTGATATATTACGTAGGTTAGAGAACAAGTAACAAATTATCCGTCGTGCATGGTTACCAACTACGTGCATAATTAATGTTTTGGTACTTCTATAGGACTGGTCCCCAAAGTGTGGGTTGCGAGCGGATATTAGATGGGCCCTGAAACTTTTAGGACGACAATCGTAACAGTTCCGCCTACAGCCGAGCGCGATTACTAATTATTTCTAAAGCCAATATCGACACTAAAATTATAACAGACAACACATCCTTGTCATTAAAATATTACATCTTATCATTACATAGTATAAAACAAAGTCGCTTTCTCTGTCATTGTCTGTCATGTCCCCTTGTTCCCTTAAATCTTTAAAACTACGCAACGATTTTGATGCGGTTTTTTTTAATGAATAGAGTAATTCAATAGGAAGGTTTATACGTATAATATATAGTAGAGAAATACTGTTATAATTTATATGGCAGAACAACGTTTGCCGGGTCAGCTAGTTCCTTATAAATAAGTTTTTTAATAAGCTGGTTTATTTGTATTTTTCTGCTTTACAGACATTTCAATCAAAGAGGCAAATGTTATATGCGCTCATATCCTATAACCTTTAACATGTGTGCCGTGCCATGTCACGGCTCCGAGTAACATGATTTTTTTTCGACCCTTTTCTTGGACCATTGCTGAACCGGTTCTCCTCTCATAGTGAGGTGCGGATTGGTATACTTCACACATCTCCGAAAATCTATACTAATATTATAAAGAGGAAAGATTTGATTGGCTGTTTGTTTGTATTGAATAGGCTCCGAAACTACTGGACCGATTTCAAAAATTCTTTTACCATTGGAATCCTACATTATCCCCGATGAACATAGGCTATATATAATACATACAAGAAAAAATAGGATATGTGACAATCTGTAATTGGCTATTCGCAAAATTAATTTAAGAGACCATATTGTAATGTAGCTGTTGATGTTCCTAAATAGAATATTAAAAAATGGCTTCCGTTTAAATCCGCACCAAATCCGCGCGACATCCGCCAACCGCCTTGACCCGAACACCCGCGTGGCATTTCGTTGCGCAACTTTGCACTTCGTCCTGCAACCGCCAAATGGCAATTACGACACCGCCTTGCACATATTACTCACGCCATTTATCGATCGGATCATTTCGCCGGGTCAAAGTCGTTCGATTGGTTATTTGAAAGCGTTTTCAACTAAAGTTATGAACGCTCTTAATCGTTATTATGTTTCAATTATAACACAGTGTGGTCAGTTTAAAGGTTCTGTTTGTTACAAACTCGTCTGCTTAGAATATGTGTGGCGCCGTGATGAAGTCACATAAATCTTTATGTCTGGAACAGCCTTACGTCCTATCGCCCAAACTCCTCTTTACTTTAACTGCAATAGATGTCCTTTAGTTTCTTTCCGGTCGTTTCGGTTTTGTATTTCAGATAATCCAAACCCCTTCGTCTTTACCCATATAGATCATCGCCAGATTTGTTTTGGGCGAGCACGGGTCCGTTTCTTTTATTGCGTGCAATCCACAATCCACCAATCCAATCCAATCCAATCCACAATAAAACCAGAACCAACTGATTGCATTAAACTTTTAGACGTTTGCTAACACATGCAACGATAAAATCCTTAACATTACACCAACCGCGGTAACGCTACGCTAACTTCTTGATTTAAGTTTCAATTGTAGAAAGCTATGAGTATTTAGTACAGTAAATATCTCAACACCCACAAAAAAGGTTATGGATATATTAATTATGTAATAATATTTATAGGTTCAATTACGACTAAGATATGCCACGCAAAAACTGCACGCCTGCTTTCTTCAACCAATACGCGAACCAAGCTTCTATATAATACGCTCTTACATATAAAATACCCTCGTAATCAATCAACTATGAAACTTACTTTTTGCTCCATAAATCTTTCAGTGAAAACCTCATTTGCGTTATAATACAAAATTATTAGTTACGAAATTGTATAAGAATATTATGTTACTTTGAATTTTCCATGGTGCGAATTTTATTAGTGAAAGTGTGTAGATGTCGCTAGCGTCGGTTTATTACACGCAAAAACTTGTAATTAGAGTGCGTAAGGTGCGTTAACCGTTATCTACGCTACTGTAACTATATTTATAGTAAACGCCCATAATATCTCTTATAAGTGGACATCGAGCTTCTTGTAAATGAAAAACATAAATGCTACAATCTTTGTAAACGATACGTTTATATATTTAAAAGTGTAGGCTTCAGGTAAAAGCTTATTAGGTACTTGGAATTACGTTTTCATTAAAAAACAATATGATAGTGCATTTATGAGAATCCTTTAAAAAGTTCCCTGATTTTGATAAAACATATATTTGCTTAGTACCTTTGCAGTAGTAAGTACACAGTTTCAAAATTCAGATTTTCAAAGCCCTAAAATATAAATTGACCTTTAGGATGAGTCTAATTGGAGTCGCGGCTTAAATAAAATAAGATAACTTTAAAAATAGACACCGTAGATACAGCAATTCTAATTTACCTTTTCGTGGGAAACAAAATTTCTTAATTTTTAAAACATTAAAACGTGTCCTTAGTCCAATTATATGATTTTCACTTTATAAATCATGACGTACACAGTACAATGGAATGGACGGCGTGAGAAAGCTTGCCGCTCTGTAATTTAGTTCACATTTGATAAAACCGTATAATAACGCACTACAATTTGTTTCAAATTCAAGTGCTTTTTCAAGATCATAATGTGAGTATTATTAATTTTTTTATGAAAAACTGCTATCACTAGAACACAAGGTTTTAATGAAATTATATAAATTAAAATGGTTTCACTGCATAGTATAAAACAAAGTTGCTTTCCGCTGCCTATCTCTTTGTATGCTTAGATCTTTGAAACTACGCAGCGGATTTCAACGCGGTTTTTTAAATAGACAGAGTGATTCAAGAGGAAGGTTTACATGTATAACACGTATGTAATAACATCCATTATATAGTAGAGAAATACTGTTATTTTTTAATGTGATGTCGTAAATAATTATATTTTTTGCGGCGGGGCGGGATGAAGTTGCGGATAAAAGCTTGTAATAAATAAAAAGCTTTTATACAGGAATAATATTATATATATAGAACAAATCTACACTATAATTTCTCTTATTGGTCTATTATATAACATAATCATTTCCTTTTCACAT